>SNQJ01S0001994.1:216661-244698 GCA_010110895.2 Picea sitchensis | reverse complement strand
CCCCGGTTACGCGTAGCGTTCGGAAACGAGTGGTAGCCCGGGGCTGACAGGGTTTGGGGCAGTGCCCCAAAATTGTTTTTTGGGCGGTTTTTTGCTATTTTTAGTGGATTTGTAAATTAATCCCGAATTAAGGGATTAGGGTTTTGGTATCTACGGAATACCTAAAAACATTGTATATATTGTATGGTGAATGGTGAAATTCGATATAATGAAAATAAGAAAGGTTTTCCCGGTTGAGGGTTTCCGATATAAAATCTCTGTGTACTCTGTGTATGAGCCATTGATTAATTTCTGTATTGCTTAAGAATCTATATGCATTGCTTTACTTCACAGGTTTAAAACTTATAGAATGGAGGGATAGGGTATTGAATGGAGGGATAAGGTATTAAATGGAAGGATAAGGTGGGTGGCATTAAATTAAGGTAGGAGGCGGTGAATGGGGGGAGGATATGAGGGGGCAGAGGCATTCGGGAGAAGAACTTTTGGGGAAACTTTGGGGAAATGAATATTTTTCTGAGATTAGGGACTGTGTTTTCTGGTTTGTATTTTTTGGTTTGGAGTTTGGGTGGACTGCTGCAGGGGTGCATCGGTTGCTGGGATTTTTGGGCTTGGGGGCCAGGAATCCTCACAGAATCCTGGAGCTAGGGAGCCGGATAGGCTCTATTCCTAGCTGGCAGGGAGGAAGGATTCGGTTTTGGGCAGAGTTTGGGTAGAGCAGCAGCGAGGACAGACGGAGATTGGAGAAATAGCATCAGACAAAGGTATGTATTTTCATGAATATGCTGCATTATGTGGTTGTTACGTAAATTTATTTTCATGCTGTTCATAAATAAAATTTATGCTGAATAATAAACGATTATAAGTTGATGATTAAATTGTACAAGATATAATTTCTTTATTCTTTATTTTAGCTGGTGTTTTATAAGGCTCTGTGGGGACAAAGACCTTACAGGTCTATGGATCTGACAACAACTCATAGATCGAACAATTCATGGAAAAATACATAACATGCAACATAGATCATTTGGATCCAGAACTTGCCAAAGTTCATAGACATTATCATACAAAAAGTTGTAAAAAATGAAAAAAAATTGCATTGCATATACAACTTCCCCGTGCCACTAATGAGAACAACAAGAATCATAGAGCCACTTAGTTTAGAGGACAATGTTGTCGTTGAGAAATCTAGATCCTTGTTCGTGTTTCTATAACAACGAGACTTTGATGGGTTAATGAGCTTTGATGACTTCTTGACAGAGCTAAATCTAACAGAAGATGAGTACATCAAAGCCATACAATGTACGCTTAAACAACCAACAATTTTCCTTAAATGAAAACTTTCCCATATCTAGAACAATAGTTTCTCCAAGGAAATGCCAGCTATGTGGAATGAAAATACAGATGCGCATTATATCCTCAATGCATATATTGCAGCATCGTATTGTACCTCGTATATGACAAAGGTTGTCAAATCTATGACAAGTGAATTCAGAAGAATACAAAAAGAACATGAAATAAGTCATATTGATGCTATACAAATGATACACATGCTTGTTAATACATTACTTAATCTTCAACAAATGTCTGCTCAACAAGAAATCCACATTTCACTTTCCCTGCCCCTCAATTTTAGTTCAAGAAAATGTCTTTTCATAAACACATTTCCACTTGAGAAACACACATTTGTACTTAAACCACCTTCTTTGCTAGAACAAGATCTTGACAATTCAGAGGACGTTCTATGTCACTCTATTATTGATTATTACCTCCAGCGTCCATCTCCTATTAAGCATATCTGCTTAGTAGAATTTGTATCGCATTACAAAAAAAATGGTGCACCCATATCAAAAAGAAAAAAATCGTCTATGATACGGTTTGTCAAATACAATAAACATACTGACTATGAAAACTATTGTAGAGAAAAACTATTGTTATATGTTTCGTTCGATGAAAACGAAAACACGTTAAAACATAACTTCCCTACATGGGAAGTTGCGTATGTTGCCTCTGAGACTATAGTGCAAACCAATGAATCTAGATTTACTTACAATGTTAATCCAACATGGGGTGATCTAGAAAGTGCAGTTAATGAACTAGAAAACCCTAATAATATTGATGAGACATTCACAAACCGAAAAACAACCAGAACTCCCTGCGAGTCCTATGACTTGCAAGCATATTTGCCTCGTCCTCAAGCACGCAACATTGAAAAACGTATCAATCTTGGTTTTCAATTCACAAAACATCATTTCCTTATTGAAAATAATGAATACCACAGAATCAGATGTCTGTTGAATTGAGAACAACAAACAATTCTAAAGGACATTGCACTTAAAAAACGCTTGAGCATGCAGACTCATGTGCACTTGTTCCTTACAGGCAGAGCAGGAACATGCAAGACATTCACAACAAAAGAACTATTCCAAATGCTTATACGAATCTATGATTCAAACAATTCCTCTGATCCTTTGAAACCAAAGGGCCTAATAGTTGCATACACAGGAAAAGTTGCATATAATGCAAGTGGAACAACAGTGCACTCTGCATTTTTTTGCCTTTCAACAAGTCACAATTTCTTCCACTCAGTAAGGAAATGTTAGATACCTTATCTAAGCTTTATGATGAACTGCAACTTGTCTTCATAGATGAGGCATCTTTTATTGGAAGTTGCTTCTTGTATTCCATTGACAATCGGATAAGAAACATAAAACATGTGCACATCAAATACTTTGAAAACATTGACATAATATTCTGTGGGGATCTTTACCAGGCACATCCCATCCAAGATTCTTTGATATTTGAACAACCTATGGTCAACATGCAAATAGTGATGCATGAATTCTGGAAAGACAATATTAAATGCTTCGAATTGCATACTACAATGTGCCAGACAGATGAAACATTTATTGCAATTCTGAATAGAATGCAGACAAACAACCAAACCCATGATGACTTAACATATATCAATTTGAGGTGCATGCGACCTGCACCAACAGAACCAGCCTTCCCTTACCTGTTCTACACGAATAGGGATGTTGCAATGCATAACAGATTCATGTTATCGCTCATGCCTAGTGATGATGTCATCATCAATTCAATTGACCTCGAAGAAGACAACCATGGAAATGTGCCACGTCATGAAAATACAACCACTTTACCTTTGCAACTTGCCCTGAAAGTAGACATGTTGGTTGAAATATATGCCTACAACTATGATTCACAGGATGGCTTGGTCAATGGTGCATATGGAATACTCAAAGGCTATACCAAAACTGAAAAACTTGATGTCCTTTGGATTAAGTTCCATGAACCGCATATAGGCCATCGATAAGAAAAAAAGTTGGCTTATCTATATAATTCAAACATTGCAAGTGATTGGACACCTATCTTGTGAATATCAAAACCAGTATCGACATCAGCAAAGGCAGGTCGACTAAAGATTCGAAAACAGTTTCCAATTAAACTTGCATGTGCACGTACAGTTCATAGATCACAAGGACTAACACTTGATAGTGTTGCATTTGAGCCTACTGGAATTTGAATACATGGACTTGTATACACAGCATTGTCCCATGTCAGAAGTATAGACTCCTTGTATTTACTAAGTCCTCTTATAAAAGATAACTTCAAAGTCAAACACAAATTTGATATTGAGATGGAACGCCTCAGGACTACCGCAACGTGGCATATGCAATATGATTACCAATCCATACAAACAAACTCATCTATATCAATTCTCTCACTTAACACACGCAGCTTACATGCACATATGGATGATATACTCAATGACTATGACACAATGCAATCCGATATTTTGTGCTTACATGAAACACACATGGCATTATGCATGCAAAACAAACAATTTCCAAATCACAATTGCATATCGAGTTACATTACACATGGTGTGATGATATTGGTGAAAAAACATGTAACAATTTTGGAGCATATACATTTCGAAGAAAACAATGTTGAGATGGTGCTTGCAAAATTATTTTTCAATGGATCGGAAATTGCAATACTGAATATCTATGTTGCTCCCCATGCAAGATTCTCTAACATACTAAATGTTCTTTCTAATGCATTGGACCATTTGTATCTGAACGAAACCATTGTCATTGTAGGAGACTTCAATATTGACATGCTACAAAATAATGCCAAAACAAAAGAATTGGAAAACTACATGTGCAAATACAATTTCCTCTTTCTTTTGAACAACACGAGGCATGTACAAAACGCACTTATTGACCATGTATGGTCGAATGTGCCCATTTCTCAGTACAACGTCTTTATCTTAGACACATACTGGTCTGATCATGATACAATTGGTATTGCACTTGAATTATGAGAGATACATCAAACATATTGCAAAATCATATTTCTATGTTTCAAAGCATATATGTTTAGCTTGTTGCAGAAAACCAAGTTATACAACTTCTTAGTTTTGCCTGGTTTGTACACATACTGGACTGATCACGATACAATTTGTATTGCACTTGAATTATGAAGTATACATCAAACATATTGCAAAATCATATTTCTATGTTTCAAAGCATATCTTTCTATCTTGTTGCAGAAAACCACACTATTCAACTACTTAGTTTTCCCTGCTTTGTAATCGATTTTGGCCACAAACGTTTTTTGCACAAATTATTATATATACACAAACATGGATGAACAAAAAAAACAAAAAACAAAAATGGTACATTCTTCTAACACTATCTCTTACTCTATTCCTTTTATTCTATTTTATTTGCTCTATGTACACATTCCTCGTTTTTTTCTTTACATGTTAACTTATGTTCATGTCCACTTTGTTTTATGTTTTTTTTCATAGAAACAAATTGGAAAACTGGACATGACAAATAACTCTTAACCAGAAGTTTAGAAGAATCCATGCAAAGGCGCATATTTCTACCCGTGTTCCATATCCAATTGTTTTTCATTTACTCTGTCTATATTTGTTACACTAATTTGCATCTCTGTTATTTTTTTCCTTGGATACTCCATATCTTCCTGTATATTGACTTGTCTTTATGTCAATTCTATTTTGTGTGTTGTTGTATTCAAATAAATAAATTTGTACTCCATCTTTTTTTTCATGTGTTCCTACGTAGCAACTTGCTTTGATGTCCATTGTATTCTTTGTATTGCTACATTGAAATAAGAACACAGTAATTGGGCACAAGGATGGAGTAGAATGTGCCACAAATGCATTGTGTATACCTGAGACTAAGAGGTATGGTTACAAAAAAAACTCTGATCTGCATACGTTTTCCAATTTGTCCAGCTATATGTTTTTCCCATAGTTGATGTGTTTCTATCGCTTGATAATTATCACACTAAGTGTTGATTTGTGAACCATAGAGTTGTTTGCTTCCTTTCTTTTCCCTCTTCTATACTTATCTGTTCTCCCTTTTCTTTTTCTCCTCTATTATCCTTTTTTGGTTCTATACTTAGTCCCATGTCCATGCTCACGGGTTCCCGGGATGGCGGAGTGACAAATTCCATGTCCATCTATATCTTTACATCACGACTCCGACCGATCGTCGTTCATTTTCATACTTGGCGAATTTTATGGCCGCAGGTTCCTGCGTAAGTGTCATCGAACTCTCATGCCATGTGTTCACGGTATACATCTTGCACCCAAAACTTCGTTTATCTACAATTCGACCTCAGACTCGAACCCCCGGGCCTCACTCTACCTACGATGACTCTATATGAATGCTTGCATATAAATGTGCCAAGTCATATATTTTGCCTATTGCTTGTTGAGATAGATATAAACATCTATTTTATCTTGAACCAGGGTCTATTGAGCTTCGGCTATATTCCATGGCTGAAAATATTTTTCCCATAGTTGATGTGTTTCTATAGCTTGATAATTATCAGAATAAGTGTTCTTGTGTCATGAATACAATACTTTTCTCCCTTTTATTTTTCCTATTCTATCCTTACCCGTTCTTCCCTTTTCTTCTTTCCCTGTATTATCTATTTTTGGTTCTATGTTTAGTCGCATATTTATGCTCGCGGGTTCCCGGGGTGGCGGAGTGAGAAATTATACATCTATCTATATCTCCACATCACGCTTCAGGCCGACCGCGGTTTGTTTCCACACTTAGCCAATTTTATGGTCGGGGGTTCCCCCGAAGCCATTATCAAATTCCCATGCCCCGTGTTCGGATATACATCTTGCACACAAAACTCTGGTTATCTACAATTCAACCCTGGGCTCCTCGAACTCCCAAGCCTCACTCTGCCTACGATAACTCCGTCTGACCTGCCCGCCTTTCCATACTTAAGATCAAGTGTTGTTCTGTCACGCATAAAGTTCTTTACTCCCTTTTTTTTCTCTTCTATACTTGCCACTTTTTCCCTTTTCTTCTTCCCCTCTATTATTTGTTTATGCTTCTATACATAGTCGCATGTCTATGCTCGCAGGTTCCCGGGGTTGCAGACTCAAAAATTCAATATCCATCTATATCTTCACATCACGAGTCCGATCGAATGTTGTTTGTTTCCATACTTATCCAATTTTATGCCCGTCGGTTCCCAGATAGGCCCTATGGAATTCCCATGCCCTGAAATCTCATGCCCCATAGTCGATGTATTTCTATCACTTGACAATTATCAAACAGTGTTCATCTGTCGAGCATAAAGTTCTTGGCTCCCTTTCTTTTTTTCCTCTTCTATACTTAGTCGCATTTTTATGATAGCAGGTTCCCAGGTGGCAGACTCACAAATTCTATATCCATCTATATCTTGACATCACGAGTCCGAGCAACCACTTTCGTTTCCTTAGACAATTTTATGGTTGTGGGTTCCCGGGTAGGCGTTATCGAACTCTCATGCCTCATGTTCGGAGTATACATATTGCAACCAAAACTTGGGTGATCTACAATTCGACCACGGACTCCCATGTTCAAAAAAGCACCAAAGCATTTTTTACTCCCCTCCATCCCCGCCACCTTCGCCCTTTCCCAATGCACATGAAATATGATTTTACTAGTAACAACTCATCACAGATGTTCGAAAAGATTGGCATTAATACGCAGAAAGATCGAGGGAATCTCCCTTTAAAATGAATTAATGGGAGAATATTATGAAATATGATTAGTTTCTTATTTTAGTTTTTTTAAGGCATCATCATAGCAAGAATGAAATATCAACTCAGAAAAAATGGTTATTTACCTCAACTTTTTGAAAGAATTTTACCCCGCCTTTCCATACTTAGTGGATTGTTCAGCTCTCGTTCTCACAAATTCACAGGTTGTCGGGCTTCCAGGTACACAAAAGTTCTGAAGTAGTTTTCACTGTTGTCCATCCTCGCCAACTTTGCATGCTTCCCAATGCACATTAATTATGCCTTTATTAGTCACGACTCACCAGAGACATCGAAAAGACTGGCATTAAAAGGAGAAAAGGTCAAGGACATCTCCCATTAAAACACATTGAACCAAGATTTATGGGAGATTATATTATGATGCTACAACATCCATTTTAAATACTATGAGGAGCAAAGGAACGTTCTCATAAAATTATGGTTGAAGCTTGACAACATTTTTGTGGAGATACCCTAAATATTTTCGGGTGCGAGGACTAGAGTTTTCAGCGCTCCATAGCTTATGACTACTACTCGTCCCCTTCTGCCCAAAAGAAAGTTATCTCGACATATGCAATTGCAGTGGCAACTTTTTTCTCTGGATTTTTTTACTTTAAGGAGTTGGCCATGTGTTGTGCCGATAACTATATTATGAACCAACGGATTATCCAGATGGGAAACCATTCCCAAGTTTCCCTATCCCCTCAAGTATTTCGAAAGATGTTAACACTTCCCGACCCAACGACTACTTTCAAGAGAAAGAATTGCAGACAGATCTTAAAGAAGCATGGTAATGAATTGGACCTCTTGCCGAAGTTCTTACACAACCTAGCGGGCACTCCCCGGGACATAGCCATAATAAAGGTTAGTGAATTTAAAAACCTTTTTCGGCAAATTGCATGGATTTTCACGAGGATAACAAGACAAGAAAGTGCAGCCAACGTCTCTAGGATGATTCTGTATATTTTATATTTTACGGTCAAGGAGGAAGCCATCTTCCATTGTCGCAAGTTTATTTCCATTGAAATCTCTTCCCAGTTATTGCAATACAGAAGGCAGAAGAAATTCTTTATGTCATCTTATTTAATTTCTGCCATGGTGAATTGCTACCCATTCCTTGGACTATCTATGTGTAAGAAGATGAACTGTGAATTTCACCCATGCCACATATCTGGTACAATGCTTTTTGCTGGAATAGCAAGACAGTACATCTATTGGTTGCATTTTTCCCATGAAAAAAGAAAAAGTCAATTCATCTCTCTACCTTGGAAAGTCAGGGATTTCATGGTTAGGCACCACTTCAACAGTTCTTTGACTGACACTATATTGAATGAACTCGGTGCCAGTACCAATGACTCACCCAAGACAAAAGGAAAAGGCATGGGTGAAAAAAGTGCCCAATCCCCGACTGCCACACCCAAGACCACAGCATCTTAGTGCAGTACTCCAACGAACTACCCAAGTAACAAAGTCACACACAGTTCTTTAGGTGGAGGAGGAGATAAGAAACCTCCCATCGGCAAAACAACAGTGCAAGAACAAGAGGTACCAAGAAGATAAATTGATATCCACGATCTCTCCCTCGAAGATATGGAACTAGAAATTGACATTGACAAAGTATTCCCCGATGAAAACCAACTAGAGAGAATTGCTCCTCACAATCTTGGGATGGAAATAATTGGCATAGATACATTGGACGAAGAAGAGTCTTTTGCATTTCAAAGCGTTGTTTTTGACAACAAATCCAAAAAATTGATTATTGAAAAGAAAGATGTAAAGAATAAGAAAGGGAAATATCGTTCAGAGATCAACCTACGGAACATGCGCCCTTCCTAGATCTCCCAGATACACCGAGCAATTGAAGATGCTCTAGACAACTCTATTAGCGGCCTTGAAACAGAAAGCGTCATGTTAAAGGAGTGAATCAAAGAATTGGAGGAAACTCTAATGCCTCTTCCACTATTTGCTACTCCTTTGGCAATGGTCGGGCCCACCGCACCTGCGGCAAAGTTAAAAGCATCACCAACCCTTCTCACATCGGCCTGAGGCTATGTGGAAAACAATATAAATAGAAGAATGGAATTAATAACAGAGGCTTGGGAGATGTCAAAGAATATGGTCTCTTTTGGAACAAGAGTGCATGTTTTTCATGAGTATCTGCAAGCAGATCTCAAGAAAGAGAAAGGTTTCTACCTCAATGCAGTTCTACCATTTGGTGTTAAGGTTAACAGTATGACAGAATTAAGAAGAAGACAAGAGGATCTCCCTTCCCTGGATCGAATAGACCAGCTAAACGCATGTTGGAAAGAAAAGGTAAAGAACCCCGATGATATCGTTCAAGCATGTGCCAAGGCCATATCTAGAAGAGACAAACTATTCAAGAAGCTAACTGAGATAGATCTAGCTTCCATCACCAATGAAGTCCAGGACCTTAATTGATATTCAACTCGTTGTTTTTAACCAACCAAGCATTTGATGATCAAGTTCATATCTATAAAAAATTGTCATTTGAAATTTTTTATGGCATTCTTGAATATGGTGAAAACCTATCTAGTCGGTTATGAGATTAAAAACCAACATATTCAAGAAGCATTGCACAACCTATCTATTGATATAAGGGACTTGGAAAGTGAATTGTTCAATATAAAAATTCAGCATGAAATCAACGTAGTGCCCATGAGGAGCTACATCGAAGAATGGTTCAAAAAGACTGTCAACCAGGTAACCAATGAAGCTCAAAACCGAGGAAAGCCATAAAAGGACATCAACAAGAAAATGACAAGGCATGGGACACCATCATAGTAAGTTGATATTGATCACATTTTTTCTGTCTTCATCCACTTACTCTAACAAAGCTTTAACCAAGGACTGACAATTCTTTTTTTCTTCTTGTCAGGTCTTGTTGTTTCCATCGTCGACTTTCTTCTTTCTACAAAATTATTTCTTTTACATCTTTGTTTTGTAGTTTGCGGCAGTCCCAATCCCAATCATTATGTCAAACACATTTTTATTTCACAGAATATGACTGAACTATATATTTTTTTACAAATTCGAAAACAATTATTTTTGGGGAAGTATTCTCAATTGTATATGTGACCCAGTTTATCTGAATATAAATATTTGAGGTTGTTCTATGGTGATCATCAATGTTTGGTTTTGTTATTTCAAATCGTTATTTCTTCTTAAAATTAACTCATTCTCCTGTACATGTTCATGTTCTATAATGTGCATATATTACAACTTCCTATATTTCAGAATATTCTTCGATATACGAAATGAGAAGTCATATATATTTTTTCTCTATTGCTTCTGGGTTTGAGCAAAAATTGCGAGCCCAAAACACCATTCAAATTTGAACATGGTTTACATTTGGACCACAAATAATATATTAAGATACATTAATATGAATGCATTTTAAATATATATAAACAAAAACCCTTTAAACTTGGACCTGGCTTTCTCGAGCTCTTGGATTGTCGCGGATTTACCGGTCCCCGTGTTCGCACAAGTTGATATGTCAAAGTCATCCAAGAATGTATCAAGAGCACAATCACTACCACAAGTTGCGATAAAAACTAATCTTTAACAAATCATTTGCTCACAACCTTTTTAATGGTAAAAGCACAATAGAAAACGAGTAAGTGGATAAAATATTGGACTAGAAAATGATGGTTTTGCAATGTAGCTTTCAAAGTATATGCAATAAGTATGCAACTCCAAAAACATACATAAAATATCTTGCCAACAAATGGAATATCTATTACATATTTGAATATATTAGGCCTTATTTTCCTTCTTCTATACTTAACCAAATTCTCTTTTCTCTTTTCCCTCTACTTTCTCCTTGTTACTTGGTCGTTTTATCGAAAAATATCTAGTTGTGCGGGTTGGCGGACTCATGCCTTCACATTTGCACTCATGATTTCATATCGTGACTCCGACCGACCGCTTCCCCATTCCATACCTAGCCACATTTCCGATCGTGGATTCATGGGAAGGCACGTTCTAGATTGCACTTCCATTGTTCTGTGACCTACAAAGAGCACCCAAACTTCCACGATATACAAATTAACAACTAGACTCTCACATCATACCCTCTGCCCTGTTAGACAATTTTCCCTCAAAATTTTCGAGAGCTACAATTTCACCGTCGGTTCCTCACGTCTCTTATGGAACTATTGTCAACCCATTTTGAAGCTCGTTCGTCTGCTTACCATACTTCACCATTTGTCTTAATCTCTTTCGTGGATCGTCGGGTTGGCCGGTTCACGAAATATCCAATTTCCATATCGTTGTTTCATGTGCCTGCCACCTTCTCACTTCTTTCAAGTATGCAATAATTGAAGTTTAATGTTGGTAGATCCAGAAACATACAGAAAATATATTGCCAGGAAATGGAATATCTATTGCAGATTTTAATATATTAGCCCTTCCTTTCCCTCTTCTATACTTAACCAAATTCTCATTTGTTTTTCCCCTTTACTTTCTCTTTCTGGTTATTTAGCCGTGCTTCCAAAAATGTGTACCTGTATGGGTTGGCAGGCTCACGGGCTCACATTTGCACTCGTGCTTTTATATCCCGACTCCAACCGATCGATTACCATTCCATACCTAGCAACTTTTCAGATCGCAGATTTCCGGGCAGGCGCGCTCTACATTGCACTTCCATTATTTCGTGACCTACAAACAACACCCGAACTTCCGCGATATACAAATTCATTGCCTGACACCCACATCATACCCTCTTCCATGATACATAGTTTGCACTCAAAAGTCTTCCATGATACACAGATTTTAATATATTAGCCCTTCCTTTCCCTCTTCTATACTTAACCAAATTCTCATTTGATTTTCCCCTTTACTTTCTCTTTCTGGTTATTTAGCCCTTTTTCTGAAAATGTTTGCACTCGTTCTTCTATATCCCGACTCCAACCGCCTGCTTCCCATTCCATACCTAGCAACTTTTCAGATCGTGGATTTCCAGGTAGGCATGCTCTACATTGCATTTCCATTGTTTTGTGACCTGCAAACAACACTGGAACTTCCGCGATACACAAATTCACTGTCGGACTCCTACATCGTACTCTCTTTCGTGATACACAGTTTGCACTCAACATTTTTGAGACCTACAATTTGACCTTCAGGTCCTCACATCTCCTGGGCAACTATTGTCACCAAATTTTCAACCTCGTTCATCCGCTTTCCATACTTGGTCGTTTCTTGGAATCTATTCCGTGCCTTCAATTCCTAGTCGTTGTTTCTTGTGCTCGTCACATTTGCACTTCTTTCCAACTATGAAATAACTGAGCTTTAATCCTTACAGCTCACCATGCCTCTAGGAGACAGTCATAGTAACTGTTCGTAGACAATTTGTCCAGAAATATGTAGAGAATATATTGCCAGGTAATGGGACATCTATTACAAATATCAATATACTAGGTATAATTTGAATACAGTTTCCCTATTGCATACTCAACCAATTTCCTCGCTTGCAGGTTCCCGGATAGGCGGACTACAGTTCCAGTATTCCTTGACCTACAAACAGCACCCGGGCTTCCGCGATGTATAAATTCACTTCTGAACTCCCAAATCATCCCCTTTTTTCATGTTACACATTTTGCACTCAAAAGTTGTGATACATACAATTTGACCATAAGGGCCTCACGTCTCCTCGGGAACCCTTGTCACCCTATTTTGAAGACCGTCCAACCGCTTTCCACACTTTTCCATTTCTTGGAATCTCTTTCGCAGATCGTCGAGTTGGCGGGTTCAGACAATTTCCAATTCCTAGTCACTTTTTCCTGTACACGCTACCTTCACACTTCTTTCCAAGAATATGCAATAATTTTACAACTTCTCCAGAAACATGCAGAAAAGATCTTGCCAGGAAATGGGATATCTATTACAGATTTGAATATATTAGTCATTTTTTTCCCTTTTCTATACTTAACCAAATTCATGTTTCTCTTTTCCCTCGTGGCTTCACATTTGCACTCGTTCTTTTATATGGCGACTCTGACCGACCACGTCCCCATTCCATACCTAGCCACATTTCTGATCGCAGATTCTTAAGGAGGTGGGCTCTAGGGTGCACTTCCATTATTCTATGACCTCCAAAGAGCACCTAGATTCCCGCGATATATAAATTTACAACTGGACTGTCACATCATACCCTCTTCCCCGTTACACAGTTTGCACTCACAAGTTTTGAGAGCTACAATTTGACTGTCGGGTCCTCACGTCTCCTGTCGAACTATTGTCACCCCATTTTTGAAGCCCGTCCATCCGCTTTCCACACTTTTCCATTTGTCTAAATCTCTTTCGCGGATCGTCGGGTTGGCAGGTTCATGAAATATCCAATTCCTGATTGTTGTTTCTTGTGCCCACCACCTTTGCATTTCTTTGCAACCAAGTCCGACCGACCGTTTCCCTATTCCATACTTGGCCACTTTTTCGATTGCGAGTTCCTGGATAGGTAGACTAAAGATTTCCCTTCCATTGTTCCGCGACATGCAAGCAGCACCTGCAATTCCACAAATATACAAACCAGCCGTTGGACCACCCCACCATGCACTCTTCCCTTTTACGGATTTTGCAGTCAAAAAATTCCGATACATACAATTTGAACATTAGCCTTCACCTCTAATAACAATCCCCTTTAACCCTATTTTGAAACCCGTACGACCGCTTTTCATACTTGTCCATTCCTTGCTTTCACTCTTCCCTTTTACGCATTTTGTTGTTAAAATTTTCGAGACGTACAATTTGACCGTTGGCCCTCACCTCTATTGAGAATCCCATGTAACCCTATTTTGAAACACGTGCGACTGTTTTTTCAAACTTGGCCATTCCTTGCTTGCACTTGTTTATAATAAAAGAGTCTTATCTATAATAAAAAAGTTTTTTTAATGCTAAACCAAGATTTGCGGAGATCTCCCATTAATACGCATTAAACCAATATTTCTAGAAGGTTATATCATCCTTTCTGAGTGTTAATTTCAAACACCATGGAATGTCATTCGCGGGACCTCGAGTTAGCCCGTTCACAAAATCTTCAATCCCTAATTCTAAAAACAAGCCTGACCGACCGTTTCCCTATTCCATACTTAGCCACTTTCCCGGAATTCCACAAATATACAAACCGTCCGCTGAAATGAACCATCATGTCATCTTCCATTTTACGCATTTTGCAGTGAAACATTCTGAGTCACACAATTTGACCATTGGATACTCACCTCTCCTCATTATCTCCTATAAACCTATTTTGAAGTCCATCTGACTGCTTTTCATACTTGTCCATTCCTTGCTTTCTCTTCCCCATCTCCGTCACCTTCGCACTTGTTTATAATAAAAAAATGTTTATATATATATATATATATATATATATATATATATAAGGTCTTCTAAATATGAAATTAGTAATCTTTAATGCTAACAACTCATCATGAAAGAACCATATAAATTGTCATTGATGAGTGAAAGGCTCGAGAAGATCTGTGATTAATACGCATTAAACCAAGATTTGCGGAGGGTTTTGTTATCACTTCCAAGTGTTAATTTCAAATACCATGGAATGTCGTTCGCACGTTGCCGACTTGGCTCGTTCACGAAACCTCAAATCCTTAATTATTTTTCATCGCACCTGCCACCTTCGCACTTCTAAGTATGCAATAATTAAGCTTTACTTTTAACAACTCATCATCCAGCACGCATAGAGATTGTCATTAATCAGCGAAGAGTTCAAGGAGATTTCCCTTTCACATGCATTGAACCAACATTTCTGGGGGGTTATAGTATCCCCTCCAATTATTCATTTCAAACATCCTCTGGAGAAAATGGACATTCTCATAAACTAATGGCACCATCTTGACAGCAGTTATGTGGACATACAGTGAACATCTTCGGGTGTGCAGAACATAACTACCACAATAGAAAAACATCACTCCAACGGCCTACCAAAGTAACAAAGAAACCCAAAGTTCTTCAAATAGAGGAGGATATAACAACCCTCCTCATCCTAAAATTGATAGCTCTCACAAGCTTCTCGTGGAGATTAAGAGAAAAAAGAATTGTAGGATAGGTGGAAGAGCCCGAAATTGGGAGTGAGAACATGGAACTTGACACTGATCTGGATAGCATTTTCTACAACCTTGATCAGTCGGGAGACGCGATCCAGCATAGTCTCCCAATGGACATAGTTGATACCGAAATTTTTAACGAAGATGAATCCTTTGTATTCCAGAGTGCTATTTTTTACAGTAAATCTAAAAAAATAATTATTGAAAAGAGAGATGTAAAAAATAAGAAAGGAAAATCTCGTTCAGAGGTTGACCTTGTGAACATGCGGTCATCCCAAATCTATGGAATTCCCAGAGAAACCAGAGATGCTCTTGATAATTCTATTGGATTCACTGAGGTCGAAAATTCCAGACTAAAGAACAAGATCAAGGAATTGGAGGAAGCTTTGATTCCTATGTCATTGTCTCCCAGTCCTTTGGCAATAGCCATGCTTTCCACCACTGCATCCAAGTTAAAAGGATCCTTCAACCTCCTCGCATCCTGTAGAGGATATGTGGAGACTAATATCAAGAAAAGAATGGAACTGATTACTGAGGCCTGAGAAACATCACAAACTATGGCTTCCCTGGGAACGAGGGCACATAACTTGCTCGAACATATACAGACGGGTTTAAAAAATGAAGAAAGTTTTTATTTAGACACAGTCGCCCCTTTTTCCTTTCATGTCAACAACATGGAAGACACGACAAGAAGACAACATGATCTCCCCTCCAAAATCCGGATCACTCAATTAGAAGCATGCTGGAAAGAGAAGGTGAAGAACATGTATCTCATTGTCCAATCATGTGAGCAAGCCATATCAAAGAAAGAAACATTATTCACAAAGCTGACCAAAATAGACTTAGCCAGAAGGACCAACGAGTTTCAAGACCCCAAGTTAATCGTCAACTCGTTGATGTTAACCAAGCAAGCCTTCGATAAACAAGTTCATGTTTTTAAGGCGTTGTCTTTAGAAAAAATTTACAACATTCTTGAATATGGTGAAGATGACATGGCCAACTGGCTAGTCGGCTATTCGGTACAGAATAAAGACATTGATCAGGCTCTGCATTATCTTTCTATTGACCTAAGCGAATTAGAAAATGAACTTTTCAACATAAAAATATGGAATGACATCAATGTCGCCCCCTTGAGAAGCAACATTGAAGAATTCGTCGAAACGAACTTGAAGTGGGTCACCGACGAAAGCCAACAGAAAAATCCATAGGCAACCAAATAGCAAAAAGGTTGATATGTACCATCGTTGTAAGTCTATACTGATCACATCCTGCTCTATTTATCAATCCAACTTTTCCACCTTTTCTGAATAGAAATCTCTAACCAGAGACTGATACCTTCCAATTTCTTCTTTTTAGGTATTACATTGTATTGTCGCCCACTTCTTCTTTCCACAGTCCTATTTCTTGTACATATTTCTCTTAGGGTCCGCGGGTGCCCCAATCCCAGTCTATATGACAAACACATTTAAATTTCCAGGAATATGTAACAAACTATTATTTTTGTATATATTCCAAATAAAACTATTTTTTATCTCCTTTTATATTTATGTGCTCCTAAATTTTTATCTTCAACTATGTTGAATGCGAAGACATTCTATTTATTTGATTCGAATTGTCTTTTTCTCATGCATATATTTTTCTGTTGGGTCCTCCAAAGACCCAATGGCAATCTATATGACAAACGCATTTAAATTTCCAGCAATATGCAACACATTATTGTTTTTTGATATATTCCAAATAACACTATTTTTTATCTCCTCTTATATTTATGTGCTCCTAAATTATTTTCTTCAACTATGTTGAATGTCAAGAAATTGTGTTTATTTAATTTGAATTATAGTTTTCTCATGAATATTTTTTTCTGTTGCTATGCATATAACTTTTTTTTTCATGGCACATATACAGACAACTCTATGGAAATTTTACTTAACTCTAACCAGTTCAAAATATACATTGAAAAGATAAAACATGCAAAGTAGGACTACTGGAAAGAATGGAAATTTCGAACATATCAAGATGAATTATATTGTTTCAAAAAATAAATGGGACTCTAGAGGACACATGTCATTTCTTGCATGGATACCACATGTCCTTTGTGCTACTTGCCACATCTGCGCTGCAATTTCCATCTACCCCCGCTACTTTTTCCCCATCCCTCTGCATTTATTCCCAATTCAACCCGGTAGGGAATACGCTGCCATGCAACACTTGTTTGAATCTAAATATTTTATGAAAAAGTGGGAGGTATAAGGGTAAATGATGATCCATGGTATGTGGGATATGAAGAATACTGAATCTTTGATGAATATGAGGGAGATTGCAAAATTTTTATCATGTAAAAAGGGGGTTGAACCTTTGATAACTGTGAGGGAGATTGAAATTTTTTTGTCAAAGTAAAAGTTGGTTGCTATAGTTTTTTGTAAAGCCTTGGATAGTCATGGATAAAAATGATCATTCTTTAAATTCTAGTTGAAAAAGATAATTATTTGTTAAGCTCTTCAATTTTAAAGAGTAAGTTGTAACAACCATAATAAAATTGAAGTATTTTTATCCGTGTTCTAGATCCACCCGAAATTGAATAAGGGGATATTAGGTACACCTTGCATAGTGTGTTGTGATGAACTTTTCATGGAGGCTTATATTGTTTATTGTCTAGTTTTGACATAAACACAACTACAATTTTAGCATTTAACGCAACACACACACAAGCACATGCATAATGTTATTCAAACACAATCAAAGCACTCAATTAAATAGCGTTCAATCACATCAACAATGAACAAAACAAGCTCATAATCAAAGGAGAACTGGACTCAAAAACATCGACAACACATTCAAATTTAAAGAGTAATTCAACTTTAGAATCAAGATTTATTGTAATTTACAAATAGTACTTTTGTAAGTTTACTTGTATCTTTGAAATCGAGTTGAATTGTAATTTTTGGGTGCATTCTCGGTCGAAACTGACAACCAAGATTGAGTTATTGCATGTATGATTTCTTGAATCTAAATTGATACGGTTGAGTAGTTGAAACTCAAATAAATGCAATATTCACGAGTTTGGGTGCATTTTCGGTAGTTTCTGACACCCTCAACTTCCTGGAAGCAAGTTCAAGTGAGTGAGTACAAGCGAGCATGAAGAGAAACTGAGCGTGAAGTTCAAGCAAGCGATTCAAGTGAGCGAGTTGCAAATAAGCCTTCTTTTGTTGAGTCAAATTGTAATCAGGATCTACCTGCACAAAGGAGACCTCATTTAGTGTTTTGAAATGGCTCGAAGTCCTAAATTATTAGAGTTTCCTAACACTCTAATAAACACCACTGAAGGCAACATAGTGATATTGAACAAAGAAACTCTTCAATTAGTTCTAACTTGTTTACAAGTGATGCAAGATAAAGTTAGACTTCTTCAAGATCAATCCCATCTATTGAATGATGAGTTAATAGATCTAAAAAATCAACAGCTAGTGAATTGTTCCGAACTAGTTTTTGTTCAGAACAACCCTATCTATGATGATGAAGATGATGATGTTAATGTTTTTTATCAACAGATAGTGAAGGGGAAACTCATTAAGACAACTCCAAATGCAGACGAAGATGAAGCTATTTTTAAACCTACATTCTAAGTGTTTTCTTTCAACTTCAATGAAGAAAATCTTTCAATGATGCAACAACATATAGTAAATCCACTTTCACAGATGTCAAAGAAACGGGTTGAGAATTATCTTTCCAAGCCCATCATCAAACCTTGGGAATAAATCATTTACAACAAGAATAAAACAGAACTTGGATATGACAAGGAAGTTACCTTTTATATTCTCTATTATTCCATACCAATCCAATTCCAAAGTGTTGGATTCCTTCAAGAAGATTCACCTTCACATGTTCCAGTTCAGCATCATAATGCAAAATTCCAACATTGTAATCGAGTTGGTCACATGGCGAATCAATGTTTTGATCTCCATCCTTGCCAACATTCTGGCATGAATAACGATTCTTCAGACAGATGTTCAACATTGAAGAAATCTGCAAGATTGAAGATTCACTATGAGTGGATTGATCCTTGGGAGTGGTCATCAAAAACCAAGTGATTATATAAGTCTTACTGTAGATTTCAATCTCGAGTAAAAACCAATCTTGCAGCACGTAAAAAAATTCGTACCTCACATAAGTGGTCCCCTTAAGGCGTAGCTTTCGAGCATGGCCCTCACGGGATGAGATGGTACTTTCCACATGCCCACTTTATGTTGTACACAAATGAAACAAGTATGGTACTCTCTTGAGCCCAAAGGGGGGAGTACAATGATGTAACTCTTATGTACCTTAAGGGGGGGAGTTCAAAATTCCAGTGAAGATGGTTCAAGAAACCACTTTAAGTCTCTCATTTTAGTTGAAAAATGGGGGAGTTGATGATGGAATTGAAGATGGTTGTCAGAAGAAAGTTTCAACAACAAATATGCCAGATGGGCATGAAATTTTCCAAATGGACAACTGGAGTCTATAGATGGTAGACTTTGGCAGGATTATGGTTCAATGACTTGCAATTGAATCATACACATGATACAATGGGATGTTGTTGGACACCTACAAAGTGTCAAAATTGGTTAGTGGTCATCAAAAAACCATCATATACATGGTATCAATTGGTCAGTGATTATTCCAAACCACAAATTCATAGAGCACTTCATTGATACACTGATAGTAGAGTGGTGATACTGCATGTTCACCAATTAGCAGAAGACATTAGATTCTTCTAACTCAAATACTTGGCAAAATGATTGAATTGTCAAGCAATCAAGGAATGTTCAGATATTGTAGCTATTCACTTTCATATCTTAGCTCTCTTCCAGTTCATTTCAGATGAACCATTCAGCATCCAGATTGGCGGTTTTTCAGGCAGTTCTTCATTGAGGCTTAACTCATGAGTTTCAGTATGAAGACTTGGAAATGATATTAGTTTATGCTTCATTAATGGTATTATTGATCTGACTTGTGATTGAGGGGGGGGATGTTAACCTTTGGCTTACCTTACCAATCACTAAGTCTAATTGTCACCTATATTTGTATTATTCATTTAGGATATTAGTAATATATCTTCAAGTGATGACTAATGAGTTAGCTAAGATTGCCTAGCCTAGTCACCATGCATGATTTTAGGATCTAGAGAAAATCTCTTTATGAGGTGGCATCACCCATTCTACTATAAATATGTACCATTGGTGTGAATACAATAGAGTTGGCTAGTTAGCGTTTTTTGCCAGCTTGTTGTTCATGTCTATATTTTATCAAATTCTTCACACAAGAAGTTACAGCATTTAGAAAACCACTAAAGATTTATCCCAGTTGATTACCACAAATGAGAGCTAGATAGTGAAGATATTGATATTCAATTTTTACTGCAACCTGGAAAAGAGAAAAGGGCCATCCAAAATGTAGAAATAAAGTAGAGATAAAACACAATATTGCTATCCCACGCTATATAAGAGTTTAATAGCATTAAATCATCAAAATATATGTGATTATGAAATCAATCCCATGAGAACGCCAATAAATTTTCCAAATGATAGGAGGTTTTTATCATTTTTCTTTAATGATGCTTTCACATGATAATTTGTTAAGTCATTTAACTATTCGGTTTTGGTGTGCAGGTTTATCGTGAGAGAGGTATATATCATGCCACAAAGTATGAGATTTTGAATCTACTATTGATTTGATTCTTCTGGTCGTATATCAAGGAAATTATGAAAGTTCTACGCCATTTTCAAGATACCATGAATCATCGTTTCATTAATTTATATCAATCTGCCATAATCGAAGATGTATTCGCAGAGAATGCGCACGAGGTCACAAGTGTTATGTTTTGATGCAGGAAGTTGGCGATATCTGAGAGCTTTCCATCCTAAATCTATCATAAACGGAAATATCACCAAGATCATAAAGAGAAAGCATTGGGTAAGCAATACGCCAGATCGGTAAAATTGACCAGTTATTTTAACTGTTCAAAAGTTGATGATACGGATGTTTGGAAGGGACCAGTTATTTATTTTTATCTTGCTCTTGATCGAGGGAGGGACTATTCTCTTTCTCAATCAGGATAGGTTGCTTTCCTTTTTGTTGTGCATTCTAGTTTAATTGCATTTAGTTTGCATTTAGAAGAGATACAAGGAAAGTCTTCTTTCGAGGAGAATTTTATAAGAGGTTATCGAACCCTCATATCAGTCGGGATCACCACACCAAATAAATAAGGGTTTAATTGGTACCCTGAACGGGTGATTTTCTTATAATGTTGATCATGATCAATTTTGGCCATCAACATTTTTGGCGCTAGAAGGAGGGTCGACCTGAAAGTAACCCCTTTTGAGTTGTTTTTCTTTAATTTTAATCATTTGTAAAAATGGCTCCTGTCATTGTTCTAGAACATGCTTTCAATTTTCCTAGGTCTGCTGGAAGTATTTCTAAAGAGACAACAAATTTCTTGCAACAACTGAGCTTCGATGGAGAAGGTGAGATTTATGTTTCTCATCAACTTTCTGAATTTACTTATTTTTGTGATTTCAATAATTTATCGTATGAGCACGAGATATGTAGCCTTTTTACCGCTACTTTCGAAGGAAGAATATGAAGCTAGTTTGAATTTATGCCAGCTAAATACATTCATTCATGGAAACAGTTCACAAAATTATTTCTTAATGCTCATGAAAATTATAATTACATAAAACTCTATTTAGAGTTAGAGAATCTTTGTAGATACAAAGATGAAGTTGTCTCCAATTTCTTTTCCAGGTTCATGTTGATTTGTTGTAGATTTCATAATAAACATCAACTTTCTAAAAAAGACACAATTGATTGGTTTATTTATGTTAACTCTTTTTTTTACGTGTCTTATGATGAATTTAAAATTACGCATGTTAACAATCGTATTAGTTCATCAGTCAATGTCGTTTTAGGGTATGATACTATTGATTCAATTATTAATATTGAAATTTCCGTCCTTCAAAAAAGTTTAAATTTTCTAATGAACGATTTCAGGAAAAGGAGAAAAAGGATGACAATTCAATTTTTATATTAGACGATAATTCCAAAACTCTGTTGAAATTGACACAGTTGTAGAGTTTGAAACTGATGAAGAAAGTGATGATTGCATTGTTGATATTTCATTATCTTCTTCTCATCATGAATCAAGTTCCCTCATCATGTTACAAAACTCAGCATTAGATCAGGATTTTTCTCTTGAATCAATTGATGTAAATTGTCCTATTGATAGAGAAGCTTTTAATTTTTTGTATTTTGAAACGTTTTACTCTTTGTATCCATATATTTTTGTTAATCATATATTACATTCAGATCTTAACAATTTTCAATTTAATAATATACTATGGTCATATTTTAATTTGATGCAAAGTAGTAGCTCTAATAAGGATGAGAGAAATCTTGTTATTCGACCTAGTTCATTTCAAGGTTATAAAGAAGAAAATAATCATTGTATGATCGTCACTCATGAATTACATGCATGTCTGCCTACTTCATCTTTTGCCATTCAAAATATAGATTTGGTTTGGATTTTGGAAAGGTATATGATCTTCTCTCATGTTATTAATAACACTAAGATATTTCATCATAAGAGAATGATCATGTTTGAATTGCATCGTGAAAGACAAAATGAGATAATTTATTACAAATTAATGTCCAACGCTCATTATTGTCCTTTGCAATTTAATGACATTTCTTTAAAAGAAATATTCTCAATTCAATCCTCTTTTCATTTTCCAAATCACGATCCTCTTATGCCTTGTTGTGATTACAATCATGATGAGAAATTTGTTTTTTTCTAATGAAACTATTCAAACTTCAAACACCTACCAATCTTCTTTTTATGACCCAATTTATGATTGGTTGGAAGAATCATTTTTGAAAAAGTTTCCATGTCATTATTTTTCATTTGTTAGTTATTATACACATCGTGATAGAATTAAGTCTCGGTTAGAAGAGTCTTATAATAGAAAATTTCCTCTAAATAAACATCTTCTTATTGGGTACATTCCTCATTTACTTAGATGTAGTCTAAGATTTTCATGTTGCTTTGTATTTACCTTGAACTTGTTGATCCTTGTTGTACAGTTTTATGCAAAACTCAAGCAATTGGATTGGTTACATTGGAAACATGACTATACTTAATACTTGTAGATTAGAATAGAATTAGGAGTAGGAGTAGTTTTGTTTTGTTTTGTTTGTTTTGTTTGTTTTTCTTTTTCTAGAATAAGCTAGGTGTTGAATAAGCAAGCGACAAGATCTTAAGAAAGTTCATATTAATTTTGGGAAAAATTTAATAATGATGACAAATATACTTTTGCAAAATTTATTTTCTCAAGAATACATTTCAAGTATTTAATAATATTCATGTTAGTATTTTACTAAATACTTGATAATGGTTATTAAATCATTTCCTTCTTGGTTGGCTTTCTTTTATAAACTTGATGCTTGCCTTAGTTTAGTTTCAATAAATCTTATGATCATAAACATATGTAAACTCGGATAAAGGTGCAACTTCTTCATACTCTTTAATCTTGATCATAAGAAGAGGTTACTTCATTAAAACGTAAACTTTGGAGGATATCAAGATTTCTAAGGTAAATTAGTATGACATTCTCCAAGGTAAAACTAAATGTGGTTATTTTCGTCTTCTAGTAATTTTCTTATTTTCATTTTTAGTTTTAGTTAAAGTATTTTCTAATCCGAGTTTTGTTTTGCAGGTTTGATTATGATAACTTAGAATATAAATATTTTGCGATTACTTTGTGTATTCTCTAGTTAGGTAAAGCAGTTATGATGATCATCAAACTACAATCAAGTTACATAGGGGAAGTCTCTTACCTATATTCAGTTGTTATTCAACATCTTGCTCATTTTGCTTTAAGCCTTGTCATTAATAATTGATCATTAAGGCTTATTCAATTAAAATTTAATCATGAACCACGATATTTACAAGGCAAATGACATCTTGACGAGAAACTTGAACTTCGAATCATGATTGTACCTTAAATATTGGACTTTTGTTTTAAATGAAAGCATGATTAATAGCATGTCATTCAAGACAAAATTATCATACTCTTAACATAAAATAAAGAACACATTTGTCAAGAATATTTCTACTTTTTGTGTTAATATCTCTTTGTGTTTGGTTAGGTTATTGATCCTTGCATGGCTTATTATTTCTATTTAGCTAATTTTTTCTTGTTTTTGTTTTCATTTGTTTTTTTTTTCTTTTGTTTTGTTTGCTTTTGTTTTTTGTTTGTTGATAACAATGAGAGACATGTTGTGTACATTATATATCTCTTGTTTATAAATCCTTAATGAAAGAGAATCATTATTATTGGATTACATGAAGACAAAAAAAATATTATTATTATTCTTTTATCATGATAACAATTTCTTTATGATTAATTCATTTTTTTCCAAGTAAATTTACTTAGGAGAGTACTTTGAAACAAGGTCTTTTCAAAGTTAATTTCCCTTAATTGAAATCAATACAATGGAAATAGAAAATCTTAAGACAAAAAGATTAGTTTAACCCCATAAAGTGCAATATATCAAAGAAACTGTCAAATATCACCCTACTTTCTATTTGTCATTGCAAATTGCAATCTTAAACATTTTTATCAAAAGGCAATTAGTAATTATAATATGTAGGAAGTCGAAAGCACCAAAAGGTATGGGAAGTGTAGACAAACCCGCTTGGGCTATGGACGCTTGTTGGCAGTGGGTCAATGTATACATGATATCAAGACAACTTCATCAGGGCTATGGATGCCCACTAGCAGCGAAGCAATGTCGGGCAAAAGAAAGATAAGACGAATTGATTACATCTATTAATGGTTAGTAAACTCTGCTTATTATTCAAATCAAAAGCTTATTCTCCCATTTATATTTATCTAAAATTAATTTAGTCCATTTCCCCTCTGCAAAGACCAAGTGAATAAGTACGAGTACGAATGTATTTTTCTTATCTTTTAAATTAGTCATAAGGAAGTTATCATTGATATTCCAAATTGATGGCTTTTCTTCTTTATGGGATCCAACCTTCTTCCTCTTATTTTTCATGAACATAGATAATTGGTTCTCCCAACATATCGCCAATTAATGTGGCAAACAACAACCCCCTTAATTTAATTGACCTATTCCCTACCCTAATCGTGCCTATGAGCAAGTTCCCCTAACAAAATTGCTCGCCCACAAAGTGGTCCTGATCTTAATTAATCGAGCAATAGCCCTCAAACAACTAGACGACAACAGCTCAGACCTATAGCTAAACCAAAGCACCAAAGAAGCAGAACTGAGGAACTCGAACCAGACTAGAGCTCAGGCCTAGACCAAAGACCTAGAGCTAGAGCTCACAAACCAATGTGCCCAACCAAAAGTTCATACCTATAGCTCCTACCAGCCAAAACCAGTGGCCCAATAGCTCTTATCTCGAGAGCTCTAAACCGAGGAACCAAGCCAACCGGAACAACCAAATCAAGTTCTTGTTACCAACAACTCGAGCTACCCTTTCTGAGTTGTCACTGGTCTGCTTCCTATCCGATCCCTACCCGAAAAGTACAACAACCCCCTTAATTTAAAAGATAAGACTACCAAAGGTCCTCTTTTAAATTTTGGAAATTTATGCCTTCACTTGTTTTCAATTTTGTTTTGCTTAATAGATTTTTTTTTAGTTTTTGTTCTTGAGTGTTTGTTTTTCGCACTTCTCTTGGATTTATTTTATGAGACGTTGTTTTGGTTTTGTAATTTTGTTGAAACAAAACCAATAGCGAAGTTTTACCCATACATTTGGTTGAACTTTTATCATTACAATGATAAGAATGTCACATCTTGTAAACTTCTTGTTTTCACATTTTTCTGGCGCAGTAAATTATTCGACAAAATCCTTACCCTTTTTCTTTGGCAAAACCCTATTAAAAGGAATCCAATCATCACTTAAAGTGCAAATGGTTTTAATGGTTCTTTTGTATCATTATTACTCTGGTTATAATTATAGGTTTATTATAGATTGACATGCAAATATTAGGGAGTAACATTAAAAAAATGTCTTCTATATTCCTCTTTTATTTAAATATGTGGTCAAAAATACTCCCCAAAAGTTATTTATTTTTGTTTTTTCACTTCATAACATTTAAAGAACTTTTACATGGGTGAACTATATTTGAATTGAGAACAAGCATAAGTGATTTTTTTACAAGTTCCTTTATCATTTATTTAAATAACAAGAAAACAAAAAAGTTTTATTAATGGTTATTACATCAAGGGTTTCTTTGCCAAGATACTAATTGTGGTTTTACAAAGCTTGCAGTAATAGTTATAATTAGACAAAGGAAAGCACACCAGGTTAGTGCACCATGTATCAATGACTGCACCATATAATCACCGAAAATGTGCTAACTCAACAATGTCAAGAAAAGAGTTTTCAAATACATCTTCAAAGCATGATATTGTGGGAGGTTTGAAGGGATAAAACCTACTCAAGTTAAATAGATCATGTTAGGGACCTAACCCCTCACATAGGTAGAACAATATATTTCCATGAAATAAAGGTCAATATTAATAAGGCCTAGCAATAAGGAAGAATAAGTCAAATGTAAGAAGACCTAATAGAAGCTTCCGCTTCTAGAAGGATCTTCCTCTAGATTGTTCTTTGGATAGACATATTTAGTATAAATAGGAGTAGAGGGTATGAGAAGTTTTGTATTGGATATTATTATAATAGAGTTCTGCTCTGCTAGAGGTTGCCCCCTCGAAGAGGCAAGTGAACACTGCTCTCAGTAATCAAAGTGTTTTTTCTGGTGTTATTCTAGTATTATTGTGGTGTTGTTTTGGTTATATCATTGTTTATCTGCCATTTCTAGCTATTTATTTATGTTATGCATACTATTTTATATCTGGAATATTACAAGTGGTATCAGAGCACCTTCCTCGGCAGACAATTCTGGCTTAATTTTTTTTTAGGGTAGAAACATATTCTGGCATCTTAAAGCTACAGAGATATGTTGTTACGCGCATAAACCTGTGGTAGGGGATTCATACACGCAAGAAATACAAGTGGTACTTAAGAGCACATATTTTGGCCACCCTTGTAAGCCATGTTGGTACCCCTTCGAGTGGTAGCACATCAGACATCACCTGTATACGGATCAACCTAGATCTCCTAAATCCCTCCATAGATAAACTGATCGGTCGCTTGACTATTATAGTGCCACCGAGAACAACACTCGGGAAGATACTCTCTAGTACCTGGGTAGTTGGGTAGTACGGTTAAGGGCATCGTCTAGCCTCCTTAGTTGGTGCCCTGAGATATTGGGTCGAGTACTATTGTTGTACCCCACACGTATATCAAAGAGTTATAGCACAGGGAAAACCCTTGTCTGTAGAACCCTTCAATACCCTAACCCTTGGGACGGAAACAAAAACAGAACAGACAAGATATATTGCCACATAATTGTGTCTCCTGCATTCGGGTTGCGAAATTATTACACATTTCTTCCTATTAAGCACTTGGGCATTTCATCACTGCAATATTCTTCATATCGAAGTATAACTCCGCAGGAGTAAAAAAAAAAAAATAGATCATGTTGGCACCATTATTTGAGACATATCCCGTTGGATTCCTCTCTTCACCCTTATAGAAGTCATACCTATCATTTTTCAGGAAATTTTTTTTCTCTTGGACCCGACTGATCCAGGTGGATATCGGGGGCCACCCACCTTTTCCAAATGGCTCAAAACAGTTTTCTGGCCATTTTGGCAATTTACTATTTTTAGCAGGTTTTCACTTCCGGGGCCATTTTGAGGGCCTAAATGAAGTTTTTTCGAGA
>SNQJ01S0001994.1:199841-216185 GCA_010110895.2 Picea sitchensis | reverse complement strand
TAGAAATCGTGTATTACTGTATCTCTGTGTTTATGGTTGCATCTCTGATATATTTCTGTTATATTACTGGATATACGCGATATCTCTGTGCATTTCTTTATTATATCTCCGCTCTCATTTCGTGTCGAAAATAATCCGGATCACCGACCCCCTTCCAACACCCTTATTTGGGCTTTACCCCATTGGATTCCACTCGTTTCCCTGATCATTCTGATACACTTCACCCATAACCCATTTTTTGTGTGGTCCCACCTGCCCCTTTTCGTGTTCCCTCTTCATCATGGCCCACACCCGTAGCCAAGACTTGGAAGCTCGCTTCAATTCCTTGCACTCTAATTTCACAAAAAAGCAACAAGAAGTGACACAGATCAGTGCCAATGTTGCCACCATCAATAAAAACATGCATTCCTCCATTGACGCCAAAATCGAGGACCTCAAACAAGACCTCGCTACCCATATTGAATCCTTCAATACCCAGTTTGTCTCCTTCACTATGATGATCTGCACCAAGCTACATATCCCTGCAGATCTTCCCTCATTTGACCCACCTTTGCAAATCGAAGGTGAAACTTCCTCTCATTCCCAGAATTTTCAGACCCATCACTTTCAGTGTGACCTATGACTTCCGCGTGTGGATGTGACCAAATTTGATGGCTAGTATCCCACTGGTTGGGTAACTCAAATGGAAGATTATTTCTCTTTGTATGGCATTACAGATGACTTGGCCAAACTCCGGTATGGTGTTCTCCATCTAAATCAAGAACATTGGAAATGGTGGCAATGGAGAAAAAATGTTTGCCAAGGGTTTGTGGCAGAGCTTTATGAATGCTTTGACACTGACACCAACCATTTAGGGTGTTTGAAAAAGTTGAAACAATCTGGCACAGTGGAAGACTTTATAGCCGCTTTTGAGTGATTGGCTTTCCGTACAGAGGGGCATGTCTAATGTGTTTTTTCCGAGAATGTTTTATCAGTGGCCTCAAGGATGAGATTTGTGCCCATGTCCTCATGGTTGGGCCTCAAAGTTGGGTGGATGTTATTAAAAGAGCTAAGGAAGAACAACATTTTGTCTCTTCTCAAAACCGAAATCCCTCCTTTATTCCTCACACGAAACCAGTCACTCCCACTCCTCCTACTCCACTAAAAATCCAGAAATTGACTATGGCAGAAATGGTTGGACGCCAGCTCAAAGGCCTTTGTTATAATTGTGAAGACAAATATTTTCCTGGGCACAAGTGTAAGGAACAAAATCTTTTTATGGCCATCCCGGAGGATGTTTTGGAAGACAATGTTGAGGCTCCCCTTATGGCCGTGTCACATGAACCCACTGACATGACCCCTTCCTCCAACCCTCCCGAAGTCAAACCAGTCATTTCCCTAAATGCTCTCATTGGCTTCTCTACTCCCCAAACCCTCAAGCTAATTGGTTACATTAAGCATAGGAAGGTCATCAATCTTGTTGATAGTCGAAGCACCCATAATTTTATTCATCGCGCCTTGCCCAAGAAATTAATTGCTATATTTGTGTCATCAATAATTTTCAAATCGTGATTGCCAATGGCAGGTCCATGAAATGTGGAGGGAATTATGAAAATGTGTCTCCAAATTGGTCAGTACCACATGAAATCTCATATGTTTGTTATCGACATGGGTGGTTGTGACATTGAGTTGGGTGCAGAATGGATAAGGACTTTGGGTCCCATTCTCATGGATTTTAAGGAATTAACCATGCAATTCAACTAGGAGGGCCAACAATATAAGTTCCAAGGCATCACCGTCGGTTCCCCAGATATCATCAGTTCCCATCGCATGGAAAAGATGCTCAAAAAAGGTCATTCTGGCATTATTGCACAACTCCATGCCATTCAAGCCATTGAGACACCCTCTGTGCTGCATGACCTCCAATCCATCATCTCTAAACATCAAGTGGTTTTTTCCACTCCCCATGGACTCCCTCCTTCCCGTGGTGTTCATGATCATTCCATTCCCCTTGTCACCGACAACCTTCCTCCCAATATTCGTCCCTATCATCATCCATTTTCCCAAAAAAATGAAATTGAGAAAATTGTTCAAGAATTGCTCAACGCATGTGTTATCTTCCCTAGTATGAGCCCCTACTCTTCTCTTGTGGTCATGGTCCTTAAGAAAGAAGGTTCTTGGCGCATGTGTTCTAAATTTCGCGCCCTCATCAAACTCACCATTAAAGATAAATTTATCATTCCTGTCATTGATGGCCTCTTGGATGAATTGAGTGGTGCCCAGTTCTTTACTAAACGTGATCTTCATTCTGCATACCACCAGATACATATGAACGAGGCGGACATTCCTAAGACTGCATTTCGAACTCATGAGGACCACTATGAGTTTTTGGTCATGAACTTTGGCTTGTGTAATGCTCCCTCCATTTTCCAAAGCCTCATGAATCATGTCTTCCGTCCTTTTCTCTGTCATTTTGTCTTATTTTTCTTTGATGATATCCTCATCTATAGTAAAACCTGGACAACCCATCTTGCTCATGTGGATCGATTTCTCCATCTACTCTCTCAGCACCAACTTTTCCTCAAACAATCTAAATGTGCTCTTGGCGCCTCGGAAGTCGAGTACTTGGGTCATCTTGTTGGCAAGGCCAGTGTCAGGGTGGATCCTAAAAAGATTGAAGCTATGCAAGATTGGCCTCACCTAAAGACTATCAAAATCTTGCGTGGATTTCTGGGTTTAACAGGTTATTATCGCAAGTTTATTAATAATTATGGAAAGATTGTGGCACCTCTCACTGCTCTCCTTAAAAAGAATTATTTAACTTGGACTCACACAGTTGCTCAAACCTTTCAAACCTTGAAGATGGCCATGTGCATCACTCCAGTCTTGACCCTTCATGATTTCACAAAGACCTTTGTCCTGCAATGTGATGCTTCCGAGAAAGGAATTGGAGCAATCCTTATGCAAGAGGGTCAGCCTTTGGCCTTTACCAACAAACAACTGTCAGAGCGAAATTTGGGCAAATCAATCTATGAAAAGGAAATTTTGGTTATTATGCATGTCGTGGATCTTTTTCCCCCTTATCTATTGGGGAAACGCTTCCAAATTAAGACAGATCATCAAAGCCTCAAGTATTTTCTGGAACAATGTCTTTCCTCCCCAGAGCAACAAAAATGGGTGACTAAGCTCTTTGGATGTGATTATGAGATCATTTACAAGAAAGGCAAAGACAATGTGGTTGTTGATGCACTTTCCAAAAAATATGAAGATGAAGTGTCCCTTTTTTCTCTCTCCTTCATTGTACCAGATTGGCTCCAAGCTATTCGCCAGGAATGGCTACACGATCCCAAAACTTCACATCTAATACAACAACTGCAGGCCAATTCTCCAGTTTCCCCAGGGTACTCTTGGCGCAATGATGAGCTTTGATACAAAGGTTGTTTGTATTTAAGTAAACAATCAAAACTTAAATCCACGGTACTTTCTGAGCTTCATGCTACACCCACCGATGGGCACTCAGGGTTTACCAAAACCTATGACCGGGTCAAACGTTCTTTTTTATGGGATGGTATGAAACAGGACGCTCGTAATTTTGTGGTAGAATGTGATGTTTGTCAACGCAACAAGGGTGAAACAGTCAAAGCTCCTGGCACACTACAATCGCTTCCGATTCCGCCTGCTATTTGGAGGGATATCTATGGATTTTATTGTAGGCTTACCTAAATTGGGCAATGAATCAGTCATCATGGTGGTAGTTGATCGTCTTTCCAAGTATGCTCATTTATGTGCTCTTAAACACCCATTTATAGCCTCTGCTATGGCTCAAATCTTCATGGATCAAGTCTTCAAGCTTCATGGCATGCCTCATTCTATTGTTTATGATCACGACCCAACTTTCACGAACAATTTTTGGCAAGAATTGTTCAAGATACAAGGTACCCAATTGCATCTCAGCACAGCTTATCATCCCGAGACTGATGGTCAAATTGAAGTTGTCAACAAGTGTTTGGAAACATATTTGAGGTGTTTTGCATCGAAACGACAAAATCAGTGGGCTCAATGGTTACCACTAGTTGAATGGTGGTACAATACTTCTTACCATACAACTACCCGCATGACTCCTTTTGAAGCAATATATGGTCAAAAGCCACCTTCAGTTCTCTCATACTTGTCAAGTGTCTGAAAGGTCGAGGCGGTTGACAAAACACTTACAGTTCGAGAGGCTACTCTCCATACCCTCAAAGAGAATTTGGTCATGGCCTAGAATCACATGAAGAAACATCCAAATCAAGGTTGCTCTGAACGCCAATTTGCAGAAGGATATCAAGTGTTTCTTCGACTGCAACCTTATAAGCAAAATTCCCTCAAGACTGACCATTGTCAGAAATTGGTGCCCAAATTTTATGGTCCTTATACCGTTCTCAAGCGTGTGGGACAGGTGGACTATCAGTTAGCTTTGCCCAGTGATTCTAAGCTCCATCCCATTTTTCAATGTTTCCTACTTAAAGAAGGTGATTGGAACTAAGTGCCAAATTCAAACCAACCTTCCCAAGTTGGATGAAGAAGGCTCCATTTGGCTACAGTCACGAGCAATTTTGGACCAGCCTGAACGTCGTCTACGTCAGCGCACCATCAAGGAAGTGTTAGTCCAGTGGAAATATACAACTCCAATAGATGCCACTTGGGAACCTACTACCATTCTGCAGCAATTTCTTCATCTCAAGCCTTGAGGACAAGGTTGGTTTTTAAGGGGGAGGACATGTTAGGGACCTAACCTCTCACGTAGGTAGAATAATATATTTCCATGTAATAAAGGTCAATATTAATAAGTACTAGCAATAAAGTAGAATAAGTCAAATGTAAGAAGACCTAATAGAAGCTTCCGCTTCTAGAAGGATCTTCCTCTATATTGTTCTTTTCTAGACATATTTAGTATCAATAGGAGTAGAGGGTATGAAAAGTTTTGTCTTGGATATTATTGTAATAGAGCTTTGCTTTGCTGGAGGTTGCCCCTCGAAGAGGCAAGTGAACATTGCTCTCAGCAATCAAAGTGCTCTTTCTGGTGTTATTCTGGTATTATTGTGGTGTTGTTCTGGTTATATTGTTGTTTATCTGCCATTTCTAGCTATTTATTTATGTTCTGCATACTATTTTATATCTGGAATATTACAAATCATGCCAAGGCAGGGGTTATAAAAAAATGCATGAGGAATTCATGGTGTCTCACAATCATATAGAAGCAGTACTGCAGAAAATTCTCCACACTAAAAGTTACAGCATTTAGAAAACCACGAAATATTTGCTAAGATAGTGATATTCAATTTATACTGCAGCGTGGAAAAGAGAAAAGGGTCATCCAAACTGCAGAAATAAAGTAGAGATAAAACACAAGATCGTTATCCCATGCTATATAAGGGTTTAATAGCATTAAATCATCAAAATATATGTGATTATGAAATAAATCCCATGAGAATGTCGAAAATCTTGAAGAACATTAAATAAGTTTTCCAAATGATATGAGGTTTTTATTATTTTTCTTTATTGATGATTTCACATAATAATTTGTTTAGTCATTTAAATATTCAGTTTTGGTGTGCAGGTTTATCATGAGAAGTATACACCATGCCACAGAGTACATATATTTTGAATCTACTATTGATTTGATTCTTCTGGTTGTATATCAAGGAAATTGTGAAAGTTAGATAGCATTGATTAAATTCAATGAAATAAGAGGTCAAACTGCAAAGAATTGTGTTTACCACAAAGAGAAAGCATTGGGTAAACAATACGCCAGATTGGTAAATTTGACCAGTTATTTTAACTGTTCAAAAGTTGATGATTCGGCTATTTGGAAGCCAACATGAAAAAGTAATTTAACTTGAATGCGCGCAACAATTTGTACCTGAGATTGTTTCGGTTGAATAAATATGATATATACAAAAGGAATATCGATATCATTTAGAAATGTTGGATATTGGAGGAAATCATGCTACAATGAACCATTCTTTGATGTTTCTTAGCTTGTAATCAGACACTTATTATTATGTATTGTTGTGTAATTTGAAGGTTGATTGTTGTCCTTTCCTTTATTCAGTTTTGGTTTTATCTCTGTTCTGAATCAGCGTGGTTTATTTTATCTTAGCCTTGTTGTTAATGTCTTACAATTCGTACTTATTTTAAACTTATGAAAAGATATATTTTCAAAGTGGTTCATAGTTAGATTAGAATTGAATGTTGGATGCAAGGGAGTTTATGTGTATTAGCTGATAATTATTTATAAGTTGACTGCACATTTATTATTTGTTTTAACCATTCTTATATCATGGAACTAATTCAATGATACAAGAGTGCATATTATTTTGAATTCAATTGTAGTATTTTTATCCTCCTCTTGGTCGAGGGAGGGACTATTCTCTTTCTCAATCAGGATAGGTTACTTTCCTTTTTGTTGTGCATTCTAGTTTAATTGTATTTAGGTTGAATTTAGAAGAGCTACAAGGAAAGTCTCTTTTCGAGGAGTCATTTAGAGGTTACCGAACCCTCATATCAGTCGGGATCACCACACCAAACGGATAAGGGTCTAATTGGGACCCTAACCATGTGATCTCCTTATAATGTTGATCATGGTCAATTTTAGCCATCAACAGGCCCACGTGACTTTTGGCGCTTCATCTCCTAGGGTTAGGTTTTTGGATGTTTAGGGTTTTCTCATTTATGCTTTATGTTAAAAAAGAATTTGGAGCCTCATTGTAACCATCTTCTTGCGAATGAGCGTAACCTTCACATCTCTTCTCAGAGATAAGTTGCCACCATTCAAGCAAGTTTGTTTCAGCCTGCATTTTTTGAAGTTTCGACGTATTCTCTTTATTAATAGAAGTCAAGTTTTATTGTATCCCTGTGTATTTCTTTGTTATACATTTGTATTCCATTTTGTTCCATTTATAAATCTGGAACAACCATCCACTTAAAATCTCAACTATAACAATGCAGTGAAAATAACTAGATCTAGAAATATTAACCATGCACAGTAGACACAAGAACCCAAGACTTTATCCTAGGAAACCCTACCTTGGGAGAAAACCCAACAACCTTTCTTATAGAATAATTTAGTTCAAGATATTACCAGTACATCACCATCACCAGATAAAAAATACCATACAGAGAAAGTCCTTCCCAGGGCTAGCATCTCCAAGAGCTAACATCTCACTATAATAGCCAATATAACACCAAGCAAGAGCTTCTCCAAGTCTAGCGCCTTCCCCAAGTGTGGTGCACTCACCAAGATAACCAGAAACCCAAAAATAGAAAAAATACCACAACTGCACCTAACAACTGCCTTGTGCACACTAAATAAGGAGAGATGTATGACTGACCAAATGAAATGATCTAGTCCTATATGTATACTAATCCAGGTGCCTGTCTGAGGTCGACTTCTCATTTTGGGTCTTCAAATTTACTTTATTTTTTTATGTCTTTTACTTGTGGGGCAGACTTCTCTTCCTAGGTCTTTAATTTCTTCCTAGGGATTTTGTAATGATAGATATGGGTCTTCTTGTACTTTCTTATGGAGAATGATTTCCCGAAGTTGAAAAACTTCAATGCTCCCTCTCAACGCGGGAGGCATTCTCCATACTTGTATTTCTTTTTTCATAGAAATGTTGTCCTTGAGCCTGGTTGATGTAGTCTTATTTGGCATGCGCCCATTTGATGTATACTTCTCCCAAATAGAACCCAGTTGAAGTATGATTCTCCCACATAGCACCCCAGGTCTCCAACGATCCTTGTCAAATCACATGATCAAGGTAGAGACCACACCTGGGTCATTCTTCTTAGAGAAGTCAGCATGGCCATCTGAGAATAATGTCCAATGCTAATGCACATAGAACATCAACACCCTAGGTCACTCTCCTTAGCCAAGTCAACATGGCCTCGGAGGAGAGTTCCCAATGCTAATACATGGAGAACATCAACGCCCTGGACCATTCTCCTTAGCCAAGTCAACATGGCCATCGAAGGAGAATGTATGTCTAATGCATATGTACCTCGAGTCTTCATTGGTCCTTGATCATGTCACATGATCAAGTATGAAGACTATGCATGGGTCATTCTTATTAGCCAAGTCAACATGCCCATCAGAGTAGAATGTCTTCCATTTTCCTTAGCCAAGTCAGCATGGCCATCGGAGGAAAATGTTAGCCTGGTACTACCGTTTAGAGAAGCATCAACACCTCGAGTCTCTAAGACTATGCACGGGCCATTCACCACTAACCAAGTTATCATGGCTAATATTGTGAGTGAATGTATCATCCTCCTTAGCAAAGTCAACATGGCCACTCTAGGAGGATGTATGTCCAATGTTGAATCTAGGGAAGCACCTTGAGTCTCTATGACTATGCCTGGGTCATTCTCCTTAGCCAAGTTAGCATGGCCACTCTGGGAGAATGTCTACTCGATGTTTCCCAAACATCAACACTCCCTCTCGGTGAGGAAATCCTTTTCATCATATCAAGCTCGTCTTTGGATACTAGAGTTTCATTGCTCCCTTTTGTATCATGTCTCAGATGATCTGCCATCTTCTCATCTGTGGATATGTATTGTAGTTTCACTCCTCTCTTCTACGTCATGTCTTAAATGAAGTCTTGCAAGAAGCTTTTGAAGCCACATTGCTTTACGAATTGCAACACTGGTTATGATATACTTCGTCTCTATTGTAGTGAGTGCTACAAAAACCTGCTTTCCTGAAATCGTAATTGATCCCAATATGAAGTGACACCCCAAGGTGCTCAATCTGTCTATTGCACTCCCTAGCCAATCAAAATATGTATATCTCTGTAGCCTTACTTCATCACTTGAGACATATCTCAGGCCATATCCAACTTTACCATGCATATACCTCAACACATGCTTTGTTGCAATCCAATGGTAGTGTCTTAGCTCTACCATAAACTGGATCAAGTTGCAAAGCAAGTAACTGACCTAGTGTTAACCAGGTACATCAAGGATCCAATTAGCTGCTTGTACAATGTGGGATCCACCAAATTTGAATCTAGAGTAGAATCACTCAACTTATTCATATTTGTCTCCATAGGTGTAGCCATGGACTTGCAGTCCATCATATCGAATCTCATCGGTATCTCTTGACTGGGGAAGATCTCATCTGATCTTGTCACACATCTAATCCTGAGGAATAGTACATCCGACCAAGATCCTCCATCTCTAACTCTGAGGCCAACTCCCTCTGTCATTGAAGTGGGCTCTATTGAAGCAAGTGTATTCTGCCAGGAGATCTCACATCTCCTAGAAGCCTCCTCAACTCATGAAACATGTTTTCCAACCCTGGAATATGTCTCTCTCCCACCTTAATATGAGGGGGAATTCCCTTTGAATGTATGGTTCTCTCACTAAGTCAGCGGACTCTCTCTGAGATCAGGCTCATTTTGAGTCTGCATGCTCCCTTTGGAACTTTACTCCCTCTAAGTCTATAAAATTTTCAGAGCCATCTGCTCTCTCTACACATGTTGACCTCCTCTGAAGTTTGATCTCCTATGAGTTATCCTAGGAGGCTTCTCCTCCCTACTGGATCTTGAGGGATAACTCCCTATGAACTCTGGCTCCCTCTGAGTTGGTACTTGGTGGGGCCATATGCCTCACCACTGGTGGAGCCACCTACTCCTCCTCATAGTCGTGACTCTATGTAACTCGAGAAACTCTGAGTATCACGAATAACTACATGTCTCAATGCGTCCGGCAAAGTATCATGAAGCCATGATGGCCTTTACCTGATCATTACCATGTCTCTGGGTAGATCCACTAGCCCTTTTAGCTCTATTGACCCTTCTTGATGATCTAAAGAGTGAACAATTGAATTGTACGGTCATCCTATAGAGCCTTCTTCTCCTCACTATCAATCTCCATGTGGAACACTTTGTATCCCACAAAAATATCCTTCTTTCCAGAAGGTTCTAACTTCGTCCTTTCTGCCTTTAGTATATGGATGTATATTTTAATGTATACAACTCCATGTCTGGATAGTCCGCTCCATGTCTCAAACCAAATATCATCTAATATGTTGCCTCATGCAACCGTCACTATATCTCCCTCTCAGAGATATCACATGTGACCTGCCTAGAACAAGAATAGGAACATGAACATGAACAATCTTCACTATAGCTTCCTTTCAGATTTATCACTTATAACCTGCCCGGGACAAGAGCCAAAACAAAAATACAAAAACAAGAACCAAGAACATCACTTTTCTAGTGTTGTGACCAATTATTCCTTCATGGTAACCTATCTGGAACAAAACAATAACATCTCCATGGTAACTTCCATGGAATTTACAAGGTAACCTGGTTGGGACAAAGACAACAACCAAGAACATCTTCTAGAAGAGATCAATTTCATCTTGTAAATAAGTACATCATTAGTACTAAACATTGATCATTTACATAATGATCATTGTATCAACAATACTCAAGTGTTACTAAACATTTTATAGCAAAAGTACTCGGCAATAAAAGAACTCTACAAATTCTTGTCCCAGTTACAACATTTACTTAAGATGCAGCAATATAAAAATATACAACCTGATATGCGAACCTGGAGTCTCGTTGTTGTTGTTCCATTTGATTTCGAGTTGTCATATATTGTAGGAGACATCATCACTACTACCTCTAACTATTAAGATTCCTCTGAGTGCACTAGATCTATGATCCTTTTGGATCTACTATCACTGCTTGAAAAAATGACCTTTTGTCAAGTGTACATATCATGCAAACACCCTCATGATATGACTTATATACAAGTGTGTACCTATGAAATTTGTAGAACCATCCATCTTGTCTTCTAATCTCAAGGTTTGTACAACTGGAAACTAGAAATTGGCAATTGCAATTGCAACTAGTGATTGTCAACTGCAACTGTAACTGGCAACTCCAACTGTAGTGAGAAATTTCAACTTTCACCAAGTTGTAATCTAAGACCACTAGAAGGTGCGCTAGCATAGGATGAGTTGATGTATGGAAAATTTAATCTTAGCATCCTCCAATAAATTGTTCAATGAGCTTGACAAGTTCATATCTGTGCAGTGACAAATTTCATCTACAGTGACAAACACAAACTATGCAGTGACAATATTTCAACAAAGATCTAATACCATGTTGATTTTTTTGATTCTCAGATCTTGATAGTTATTGCCTTATGATTACAAACAATATTTACTTGCATACCACAATTATCATATAATATCTCAACTATAATAATTCAACAGAAATAACAAGTTCTATAAATGTTAACCATGCATAGTAGACACAAGAACACAAGAGTTTATCCTGGGAAACCCAACCTTGGGAGAAAACCCAACAACCTTTATTATAGAAGAATTCAGTCCAAGATATTACCAGTACATAACCATCACCGGATCAAAAATACCATACAAAGAAATTCCTTCCCAGGGCTAGCGTCTCCAAGAGCTAGCATCTCACTAGAATATCCAAGATAACACCAAGCAAGAGCTTCTCCAAGTCTAGCGCCTTCCCCAAGTGTGGTGCACTCACCAAGATAACCAGAAACCTAGAAATAATGAAAATACCACAACTACAGTTGAAAACTGCCTTTTGTGCACTGCAGAAGGAGAGTTGTCTGACTGACCAAATGAAATGATCCAGTCCCGTATTTATACTAATCCGACCGACTTCTAATTTTGGGTCTTCAAATTTACTTTATTATTTTCTATCTCTTACTCCTAGGGCCGATTTCTCTTCTCGGGTCTTCAATTTCTTCTCGGGGCTTTTGTAATGATAGAGATGAGTATTCTTATACTTTCTTATGGAGAATGACTGCTCAAAGTTGCAAAACTTCAACAAATAGCACAAATCATGATGACCCCTCATGCATCGTATTTTGCGTTGTCCAAACTTAAATATTTTTACAAAAAAATGCACTTGACATTGTGCTTTGTAACTTGACCTCTTTGGGTGAGATTTGTTAATTAATTGAAGAAGGTGTTCCTCATACTATCTCCATAAAGCGTTATCAATTGATTTGTAAAAATATACCAAGTAATAGATTCCTTTTTGAGGTCACAAAGACATCAATACCACATAAATTAATAGGTTCTAAGTATAAATATATAAAGGTTACCTTTTTTAGAGTTGGCACTATGTGTAGATCAAATAATTGCTCCATCTTGAATATCCATGTTATGGATTCATTACCATCAAACTTCCTCGCATCGATATTGGGAATGAAGTAGTTCCTTGGTCTCGAATTGAAATCATGATGGCATGGATCTTGGAGTAATGAATGATCAAGTGCTTGGGACTCAATCCTATTGTTTTCTAGATGTGTTAAAATGTTCTCCATATGTGTTTGGGACTCAACCCTCTTGTTCTTCTTATCCTCTTCTTAAGGAGGAAAATTCAGGACACAGAGGCGTTTTAACTCCTTTATCATGTATTTAGTAACTTTTTTGCTTACTATATATTTTTTGCTTTCCATATCTTCGAGATCATCTTTGCTTACCGTATTTGTCTTAATATCATCTTTAAAATTTTGGAATTTTATTTTAATTACCATATTTAGGATATCAATATTCTTTGTCATTATAGTTTCCATGCTTGTTTTTTTCTCTTCCAACTTGGACACCTTAAATTCTACATCGTCATTCTCATGAGTCTTCAAAAGCCTTTCTAGGAGTTTCATTTTCCTTATGTCTACACATGATGGTCTAGGGTTTTGCAAGGTCTTATGGGAAAGGGAGTGTTAGGTTCTACAACTCTTTGATATATTGTTGGGTTTCCAACTGTAGTACTTGGTTGGTCTTTCATGACGAGGACTAAAGAGGATAGATGGTCATGCCCTTAGTTGTATTATATTATTCCCAACTACATGAGAGTGATATCTCTAAGTTTTATGTTTGGTTTACTATAGATATAGATAGTTGAAAGACATTATGAATATGGTCTCAAGTATGCTTATGGGGCTTCTAATATACCCTAGGGTAAGTGGAAGATCAAACTTGTAAACTGAGTCTGTTTAATACAATACTACTCGCTCGGTACCAACATAGTTGTATAAGGGAACCCCATGATGAAACCCCCTTGTATTCTCTATGTGTATGCTTCCCAATGAAATTTTTACCCGTTGAACAAAAAATCTTTGTGTTTATAGATGTCGATACATGTCTCTAGCCTAAAAATCAACTACTTGTAGAATAGAGAAAAAAATTATGAATACGAATCCAAACATTATTGTCCCAAAATATTAAGAGTATGTTTACTTATACATTATAATTTCTCTCTTTTTTCCAACACCTTTTGAATCACCTCAAATAGAGCTTCCCGTCAAAATTTATTCAAATTTTAAGTTGACATCCCTTTTAGGCCCTTAATGTTGGCATTACTCTGTAGGGTGATCTTGTATTTGATTTACCTCCAAAATGAATGCTCCTACGAGTCAAAATTTTCATTTTGTAACCTGATAAGTCTTATTTAGAATGTCATAGGTGTGAATTTGGATTTCCAATAAAACGTTAATGTCACTATCCCAAAACTTGTTGATTTTGGGGCATTCAAGGGGAGTGAACTTGTACAGATTGCCACATTTGTCCATGTTTCATATCTAGATTTGAAAGTTGGACCTAAAAAAATTTGGCATGTTTTCTTTCCAATACAACAAGTGCTACACAATTTGGAATTTGCAAGCTTTAGTTATGGCTACTTTACTGAAACCACTTGTTTAAGCCTAGTTTTAGGACTAGACAACTCTAATTTGCACACACTATAACTTTAAAAATACAGGGAGTCAAGCTTTAAATTTGACCAAAGATGCCTAGTTCTTTCTGTTAAGATGTGCTCGTTTAACCATAGACAATATAAATATATTGTCGCCCAACCATAGGCACGCAGCCACCCTCAAGCACCATAACCTTGACATATAGAATAATTCAGGAAGCAGTTCCAAACCCAACAGATAACCAAGAGATAGTGCACCTTTCTCCAAAGGTAGTGCACCAAGCAGAAAGTCCAAAAACATAAACCAGGGCCAACTCCCAGCTACGGTCGTTGCAGCTGCACTCCTCCTCTAGACTTACACACCACTTATGTTGAGTGTGAGAGAGTGTGTGTCCAAATGAGCTCAAGTGCCCTCTCTTTATAGTGCTCCTTGTCAACTGTCTAGGCCGACTTCTCTTTCTAGAGGCTAATGCTTTATTATAAATTATTTTACTAAGTCGACTTGCCTTCTAGGATTCTTACACATTTGTTTAGGGTTTCTCTAGATTCTGGAATATTCTAATCTAGTTAGAGGTTACAAATGGAGGTTGATACTTCTTGAAACAACCATAATATCAACACTCTCTCCTAGATAAGGAGGTATTAACAAGTAGCATCATCATAGCCACACAAGCTATCTCATGATCACATAGATCAAGTCACGAGCAACATCACCACTATCAGTATCATCTGATAGCATCTTGGCATAAAAAATATACCATCAACTGCATCATCTCTTCTAGCCATACTCCAACTAATTAATCGAGCATGATGTTGAATAAGTCATGTGATGAACTCATCTCACTCAACAGAGTGTCTCGCAAAAGTCACTCACTCAACAGAGTGATACAAAAACCATTATTTTAATCCATACATATGTTCTAGAAGAATGATTGTCCCAACAGATGTTGAATGTCCTCAATGGTTACAAGAACCATCCTCTCCACTATATCATCTCTAAGTTGTACTAGCATGATGTGAATTCATCATATCTAAGTTGTATCGGCATGATGTGGAGTACAATCTACATCATCTCTAAGCTCTACTAGCATGATGTGAATGCATCGTATATAAGTTGTACTCGCATGATGTAGATCAATGTCTCTGCATCATCTCTAAGTTGCATGATCGTATCGAAGTTGTATTAGCATGATGCTCTGCATCATATCTAAGCTTGATCTAAGTGGATATTAGTGGCCACCCACTTGTTCCAAATTCCATTTGGCTTATCTTGACAGTTTTTAGTTCAACACATTTCTCTGTAATGGGGAAATTTCTTTGTAATTATGGGTTTTGCACTTCCATGGTTGTTCTAAAGCCCTACACAGCATCCAGGTGGATATTGGTGGCCACCCACCTATTCCAACTAGCTTATTTTGGAATTTTTCATGTTAGTACATCTTTATGTACTTCTAGGGCCATTTTGGAGCTCTAAACAGTTCTTTTCTTGGATTGTCATAGTCAAACTAAAATTAGAGTTAGAGTTTGATGGCATAATGTGTAGTTCTCTAAAATACCTTTCCAACACGCTATCACATGCCTAAAATAGAGATCGTATGCAAAAGTTACAACCCCGGGAAGTTAATGTACTAACTTATCCCAACGGGGCCCACATGACTTTTGGCAGTTCATCTCCTAGGGTTAGGTTTTTGGATGTCTAGGGTTTTTGCATTCATGTTTATCATAAAAATTCCTTCAGAGCCTCATTGTAATAATCTTCTTGCGAATGAGCTTAGTCGTCACATCTCTTCTTAGAGATAAAGTTGCCACCATTGTAGCGAGTCTTGCACTCTGTATTTTTACAGTCTCTGTACATTTCTTTCATTAATAGAAATCATGTATTTTTGTATTTCTCTGTTTCTGGAATTTTTTGTGATTTTTTCATTGTAATATATATGCTTTCATTTCGTTCTGAAAATAATCTGGATCAGTGGTATCAGAGCAAGCTGCTCTTGATTGTTTTTCAGTGCATGTCCCCGATGAGATCCGAGTATATCAAGTTGGGTCTCGAGCTTGTCTCTCTTGAGGACAATCACTCTCACACACCCAAGAAACCCTCTATGGCGACAGAAAAGAAAATGGGTGAAGCAAAATATTCTATTAACATGTTGCTTGAGCAAGCTCTCACGCGACAGAGGGATGAAATGATGGGGAATTTTGCCCACATCCTTCAACGTCTGTTGATAGAAACAAACGCATCTTCATCAAGTGGCCACTTTGGAGGAACCTCTCCCTTCAAGGTACAACTTAATTTTGATATTCCCATATTTGAAAGTCAGATAGATGGGGATCCCTTCGAAAAATGGTTAAATCTGCTAGAAGGTTATTTCTTTGTTCACAATTTTTTCGATAGGGAAAATATCACCTTCACACTCTTCAAGGCTCTCCCCCATGTCAAACATTGATGGGAAACTTACTGGCAGAAAAGTTCCACGGAGGAATCTTGAATATATGAGGTCGAGCCCACTTGGGATTTTTTTGTGGATGCATTCAAGGAACAATATTACCCTGTTGATAACTATGAAGACCAACACATGAGATGGACCACATTGCGGAAAGAGAAGAGCCAAACAGTGTCGGAGTTCGCAAATAA
>SNQJ01S0001994.1:173156-190109 GCA_010110895.2 Picea sitchensis | reverse complement strand
TCATTACTTCACTTTATTATTTACCTTTTAAAATCTCTTAAACCACTTTGACTACTTTGACCTTTTGGGGCTTCTAGATGACATATAAGGGTCCTCCAACTTCGTAAGGCCATAACTCTCAAACCGTGAGGAGTTATGTGACGATCCACATACCACCATAAATGGAATGACATGTACTATCCATATAGAATATTATTATCTAAAAATATATCATAACTCATACCGTTACCCATCAAACAAACTTGGGTCCATTACCCAAAGTTGGGGTCTCCAACTTCTCATGGCCATAACTCTCTAACCGTGAGGAGTTATGTGACGTTCCACATACCATCGTTAATGGCATGGAAAGCACTATCCATCTAGGATAGTTTCCCTGACAAATTAATTGTCCTTCATCTCATTATTCCACAATTAAGCATGGGTTCTCTTACTCCGCAAAGTGTCTTCCCGTGAGGGCTTTCACCATAAGGGGACCACTTTGGAGTTCATCCATATTTACTTCTTATCAACCATGACAAAACAATAATGAGTCATATTTACATCAAACAATCTTGGGTCCATTACCCAAACCTTTGTGTTACGGGGCTTTCTTCAAGGGTTGACATCAATGACAACCAACCTTAATCAACAATAGTTTTATGATAACCTAGGTGCCCATCATAAGGTACATTATGCATTTCTCTCAATATTAGATGTTTCAATTCATGAGAATTTGGTACATAAATTATGCCCCTGTACATGAGAATTTCATCATTATCTAGCTTATATTCTTCAATTTTCTGCTGCAAAATACCTTGCTGTAATTTTGCCACTAATTTTTTGTATTGCAAATCTAATTTTGCAGCCTCCAAAATTTTGTCTTTCAAATCTGAATGGTACATGCTAATGGTTGTAGCATGCATTTCTTGCACTCTTCTATTGAGTGCATCAACCACTTTGTTCTCTTTCCCCTTGATATGCTTTATATCAAAGTCATATTCACTTAGAAATTCTAAACATTTGCTTTACCTAGCATTTAGAGTTGGTTGATCAAATAAATATTTCAAACCATTATGGTCTGTCCTCAATTCAAACCTTTTACCCATGACGTAGTGTCTCCATTTCCTCAAGGAATTCACTATGGCTGCCAACTCCAAGTCATGAGTGGCATAGTGTCTTTCATGCTTCTTCAACTTCCTTGATTCATAACATATAACAAACCCATTTTGACTGAGGACTCCACCAAGTCCTTCTATACATGCATCTGTGCATACAATGAAGTCTTTATTTAGGTTTGTAATCCTCAATATTGGAGTACTTGTTAATAATTGGTTCAAGTGTTGGAAACTCTTTTCACAATCCAATGTCCACTGAAACTTCACACCCTTCTTTTGTACGAAAGTGATTGGGTGTGCAATCTTTGAGAATCCTTCAATAAATCTCTTATAGTAGCCTACAAGGCCCATGAATGATCTGACCTCTATCACATTCTTTGGCACTGGCCATTCTCTAATGTCTTCTATCTTCTCAGGATCCATTGTTATCCCATCCTCTGAAATGATATGTCCCAAATAATGAATTTGCTTCTGATAAAATGAGCACTTGCTCAACTTGGCATACAACTGATGCTCCCTTAATACTTGTAATACCATCCTCAAGTGTTGTTCATGCTTTTCCTCTGATTTAGAATATATAAGAATGTCATCAAAAAAGACAATGACAAAATTGTCTAAATATTCTCGGAAAACACCATTCATTAAGCACATGAAAATAGTTGGTGCATTTGAAAACCCAAATGGCACCACTATAAACTCATAATGACCATACCTTGTCCTGAAGGAAGTCTTGTTGATATCTTCCTCTTTAATCTTTACTTGATGGTATCCTGACCTGAGATCTATCTTTGAAAATATCTTTGCATCCTTCAATTGATCAAAGAGATCATCAATCCTTGGCAGAGGATACTTGTTCTTTACAGTCACTTTATTCAACTGTCTAAAATCAATGCACAATATTAATGTCCCATCTTTCTTCTTCACGAACAAGACTGGGGCACCCCAAGGTGACACACTTGGGCGTATATACGCCTTCTTCAAAAGTTCTTGAAGTTGCTTTTGCAATTCCTTCAATTCTGGTGTACTCATTCTGTAAGGAGTCTTTGACATTGGAGTTGCTCCATGCATTAAATTTATAGAGAAATCAATATCTCTCTTTGGGGGTAGTCCTAGTACCTCCTTGAACACATCTTCAAAATCTTCCAAGACTGCATGATCCTCCAAAATTGGCACCTTATCTTTAGGTGTCTCTTCCATATGAGCTTCAAATATTTGACACCCTTTTTTGTAACATTTCTTCAGCTGCAATGTTGAAATTTCTCTGATGGTTACTACCCTGGGAATTCCCTGCACTTTCCTTAGGTTCCCTTCCTCATCCAAGCAAGTAAATTCCTTGTTATGACAGTCTAGGATGGCATGATGTTGGTCCAACCAATCCATCCCAATTAGACAGTCATATGAACCTAAAGGGAAGATGTTCAAATCTGCCCTGGTGTTCAGCCCATTCATGTCCATAAGACATGACTTAACCATCTCATTAACTTTTCATTTGGCTCTAGTAGCCAGTTGCACCAACCAAAATTTTCCATGCTTGCTTCTTGGAAAATGCAAACTTTCCACCATCTTAGGATCTATATAACTATGACTAGCTCCTGAATCAATTAAAATAACAATGGTTTGGTTGTTGATCATACCTTCCACTTCAATCATATGAGACCGATACTTTGCTTGTTTGTTGTCCAGGTCTACATAGATCCTTGGTACATTTCTGCCCATGTCCTCCACTATTTCGGCTTGATGTACATTGTGAACAATTCTCACTTTTTCACCTCTGTCAAGACAATCTCTAAACATATGATTTCCTTTAAAACCCCAACATTGAATAGGTGGTTGCCTTGGCCTTTGAACCCCTACTTCAATCGTTCTGGGTTCTCTAGAAGTTGGTTGTCCCTGAGGATTATTTATGAATAATGTTGGCTTAGTTCCCTTCTTCCTCTTATCCATCTTGAATTTATTTTTGTCTTCCCAAGATTTTTGGAAAGTTGGCCTTGCTTTTTACTGATCATATAGGCATTTAGCTCGCCTTATGGTCTCCTCCAATGTCTTGGAATCATCATACTATATTTTGTCACTGATGAATGATAGCAATCCACTCAAATACCTTTCAATCTTAATTGTATCATCAATGATGAAAGAAACATACTTCGACAGTTCTAAAAACCTTCTTTCATATTCATCTATGGTCATACTCCCAAGCTTGAGTTCAAATAACTCTTTCATTTTCTTGTCATAGTATCTCTTAGTCAAGTATTTCTTCTCAAAATACTTCTTGAATTCCCTCCAAGTAGAACTTTTCTCTTTAATGTCGTGCACCCGCAAAAGCTGATCCGACCACATGGATGCCTTTCCCTTGAGTTGATAGATGGCAATTCTTCCTTCTACATTAGTCGTGCAAACCCCTTTCCCTCCAAAGGGTTGCTCGACCTCCTGGTCTAAGATCGTTCAAGTCACTGAGCCGAATGGTTCATCGGGTTCCTGATGTAACAGTTTTAATTTGACACATGCCCTTTTTTTCTTCCTCGACACCCACTATGTGACACCTGTGGGCCCTCTCCTTAGTGCTTTTCAACTCTTGCACCAATGGCCTTAGCACTCGATGCTAACCTCCTTCCTTGATGTGACCACGGACTTCGACCGTGGGCCAGCTCCCTTCGCGATCCCGCACTTCGTAACTTTCGCGAGTTGTTTCCTCCTTTTCCCCGATTCCCGAATCGGTGAATTCTAGGGGACCATATCTATGGTCCACGCTCTTCTTGCGATCAATGGTTGTGATCAATTCGCGAGTCCTTCCTTCTCCCAACTCTTATTTTCTCGACTTGCGAACCAGTGATGTGCCAATCCTGGTTCCACGTGTCCCTTTCCTTTGGACAACTAGGATTGCTTCGGCTTCCCCAACTATTCGGGTATTCTCTCCTCGACTTTGTCCGAAGGGTTCTTCCTCTGAAATGCGTGGATCTCTGCCATGTTCCCTTCCAGATCCAACGATCTGGACTGAAATCCCTCTTCTGCAACTTCTCAAAGACCTTCATTTTCTCTCAAAAAACCTTCTGAAGTTCTTGTTGTCGAACCTCTCGATCTTCTGTCACCTGTCTCCTCCTCAACGATGGATGATTTCACTATCTTCGGGACTTTGGCAAGCCCTCGACTCCTTTGCACACTTAGTGTAAATTTTCCTTTTGATACTTATGTTGTTCTCGAACACTTTCTGCACTCCTTGCAGAGTCCTACGCAGGCTCTTCTGCGTATTTGCTAGGCTTTAAAACCTTCAAGGTTCCCAGTTCCTTTACGTCCTTCAGTGGACTTCTTCTTTCCCTCCTGACAGTCTCTCACTCTTCTTCCTAAGCTTGTAAGGTGAATTTACAACACCTTAGGCACACTCCTTGCGCTTGGCTCATCTCTTTGATGACTTCTCCATTGGCCTTAGGGAAAGGTTTAAGGCATCTCCTTTCATTTGTCGACGCACTTCTTGCAAAGCCTTCCTTCACTAGAATGTTCAGTAATTCTGGGGTTCTCCAACACCTCCAACCATGTTGCTTCTGTGCATGCTCACACTAGATCGATGCCCTCCTGGCAGAGTGTTTCAGAGTGTTTAGTAACTCTGAACTGTGCTTCCTCCCACACAGTCTTTCTTTCCAAGCTACTTAACCGCCTTGAAATTTCTCCCTGAATCTGTAAATTAATCTGGTGTGCCCTCTTGACAACTTCTCTTCTGACTCCACTGAGTTCAGACACGCACTCCTTGCATCAGCTCACAAAGTTTTCTTGTTCTTTCGCGCACTCCTTGCACTTATCCTAGAGAACCAAACTTAACTCAACACACTCTCGGATATAAAACTATATATCTATCCCTGCAGACGATTTCTAACATTCATTTACAATTCACAAACATGCAAATGACATTCTTAACACAACATCCATTACACAGAAATGTAGAACAGGAAAAACCGTCATTTTCTATTAATGGTGGAATGTCAAATTACAATAGTGGAATCTGAGCTACAACTAAGTCTCGGCTCTCTGTGTTTCTTTCCTTACGACCCGACCTATCCAACCCAACCTCTACTTTGCTTACAATACAAATATTTATACAAGAGGGGCTCTATGAGCTTCCCTCGCAAGATAAATTAGTGGTGTCAAATCACCATTCAAAATGCCTATCAAAAGCGAAAATTACAATGATGGAAATCCACTCCAAATCGGATGCAAATCCATTATGTCATCAACCACTCAATGGAAACCTTATCTCCAACTTGTGTGAAAGCACGATTTGGTTCTTCCAGCTTGTCCTCCTTAATTTCCTAGATCGTGTCTTGGATTCTTGAGGCAAAATGAGAGGGTGGCGCCTCTCCTTCCTTAAATGCGCACCATGTGTGAAATCTGAATGGTACGTGCTGAAGTGGAGCGATGCTCCTACATCATACTCCACGGCTACGAAAATCATGAGCTCTTGGTCATGACTTTTCCACCAATGTTGAAATCCTCCTGGATCCCAAACTTTCTCTTGGCTCCTCTGCTCTGTTGCTTCTTCTCCTACATCATCTACGCTGCTCGTGCAGGTTTCCTGTTGCTCAGCTTCCTCGTTCTGACCAATTCCTCTGCCGACTCCAACATCAGTTTCCTTATCTCCTCAACTACTTTGTCTAGCTCCACTATCGACTGACTTTCCTTTTGCAGACTAGCTTGTTGCATTCCTCCCTTGTTCATGGCAAAATCATGTTGATTTCCCAAGTCATCTTCTCCATCTCTTGTGGCCTTGACTTGCCACTCTGTTGCATCCTCCACTTCTGCAGTCTCAATACTAAACTGTCGTTCAACTACTTCCTCTAACAGATTGACCCCTGTCATTTTCTCGATTGGTTCTGCTCCAGCTTCCACCAAATGCAACTCATGCTAGTATATCTCCTTGGGCATGGCTATTTCTCGGCAACCACCTTCTGGTTCTGGATTGCCCAACCAATCCTCCAGTTCCTTTAACTCTAATTCCCACTGAGTGAGTAACTCAATTGGGCGTTCTCCTTCTATTGGGATAGACATCAATATTTGTTCATCTTCTTCCGTCACAGTCTCAGCTTGTTGTATTCCTGTATCATCTGCAACATCTGTGTTAGCCTCTCCTCGGCCACTTGGTAGGAATATCTCGACTCCTCCAATGACCAGAATGCTCCCCTGATCCCTCTCTTCGATGATGGAAGTTTGCAACTTCTCATCATCTTCATTCACATGGCTCCCAGTTCCCCGTGAATCTCCATCTGAAAGAGGTCTTCCTTCTACTTCCTCTTTGTTTGTCAACATCCTCTGATGTGAACTCTCGGCTGAGCTCATCTCTTTTTGCTTTCCCACCTGGAAATTTAGGATGTCTCCTCTTCCCACCTGGCATTTTACGACATCCCCTAACCCCTTCTCCTTTCCCACCTGGCAACCAATGAGATTCTTGCCAGATCTCTTTCCCTTATGACTGAGGGATTCAGCTTGCCTCAGGCACCTTTTTAACACATGTTGTTTCCTTCTGGTCAACAACTTCTGAACATGTGATATGGCCATTCTCTTCAAAGGCCATTCGTACCTCCAGTGTACCTTTGACTTCTGCTACATCTTGAATGCGATTTTCTCCATCTGTGCTCGGATTTCACTGAGCTCCTTGTCCATATCCACCTTTCTCTTACACGAGTAGACTCCCCCTTGACCATGTTTATGACCGTCAATGGCCATCTTACCCTTCTACATGCTCTCCTGGAAAGTTTGTTGTTCACGTTGTAACTAGGAGCATCTTCAACTTCTCCTTCACCTGAAATCTACAGACTAAAACCGCTCTGATACCACTCTGGCGCAAACCCCTTTCCCTCTAAAGGGATGCTTGACCTCTCGGTCTAGGATCCTTCAAGTCACCGAACCGAATGGTTCGTCGGGATATTGATGGAATCGTTTTAACTTGCACATGCCCTTTTTTTCTTTCTCGACACCCACTATGTGACACCTGCGGACCCTCTCCTTAGTGCTTTTCAACTCTTGCACCAGCGGCCTTAGCTCTCAATGCTAAGCTCCTTCCTTGATGTGACCACAGACTTCGACCGTGGGCCAACTCCCTTCACGATCCCGCACTTCGAAACTTTCACAAGCTATACCATAATGTAACATACCATTATGATACCATATTGTAACATACCCAACATCCAACTGAGCTATGCCACATAAATTTTTCGAACTGCATGCAATTTAAAACATATACACACAGAACTCTTGCGGAAATTTATATATATAACCGCAAACAGATAAATACATCTTGTAAATGCACAGATTCATACTGAAATAACAGTAAACATATACATGTAGCATACACAGGCAATACCCATAAATATAAAGACAGTTATAAACCACACATAGGATAAACCCATAAAAACAAACACGTAAATAATAATGCAACGTGTAATTTATCACACAATTGACACTTATCTTGGTAATAATATCACCAATTGCATGCAGACCTTCCACAAACCTCCCAGCCTTAGACCACACTACTCATCACTCTCAGCAGTGGGTCACCCCCGACCTGGGACTAAACTCCACCTGGGTAAAGGGATTCCTAACCAGGTTAATAGATCATAGACAACAGGAAAGACTATGTCACAAGTGCTAACTCAAACTAATATAGTCCCTTATTCCCCACATGCATGTCCCACCCCAGGAGGTGTGCCCCTTCTCTGTTCAACAGTCCTTCGGCTCCCCCACTTCCTTTCCGGGCTTCAACAACATGCCGAACAGGAAGTCTCAGAGCCTTGTAGATGTAGTTTAGCACCTTTGGAAATCAATTCCCAGCAATTCTCTCACCTTGAGAGATTGATCATGGGCCTAACAACCCGCCCCTTTGATATCCCACGGGCCTGACAACCCGCTTCTTCAATCCAGCTCCCAAGCTAACCAGGTACACAAACATGTATGGGCACGGATACAGGTTCAGGTACAGTGACATGAAGGTACAAAGGACAACTAACTGAGTGAGTGAATGATCTTCAAATGATTGACTGGATGAATGAATGAATGAATGATGGAAGGAATGGGAAAATGAACTAAGTCCAAACTATATGTATGCATGTCCCTAACTTGACACTTGTCATGTTGAGAGCTACTTTGGCCCACTTGTCCCCAACCTTCGAACTTAGGATAAAATAATTATCCATACTTTATACTTAAGAAATATTAATAGAATATTCCTTTTTGGCTTAAGCTCCCTAGCTTAGCCCCTTTTCCTTAAATTTTAGCCCCCCCCCTTCCCCAACTAGTGGACTTTAGTCCCCCATACTCTTTTATCGTGGTCGGTCTATGCACAACGATGTATTTTATATTAATGATGAGACATATAAAAAAATAGACGCACTGGCCTTTAGCATCTAGGCTCTCTGGCCTAATACAAATATAAGCCTCCCAGCTTATAATAACTGGCTCACCAACCTATAAAACACAACATGTACACAAAGGCTCCCTGGCCTCAAAATTGCGCGCACTTAAGTTACTGCGCGTGATATCCTGGAATGTGCACACTTCATCATTTTACTGCGCAATACATGCATGCACTATGCCATGAAAGGTGCATACAAAAATGATATCAAATAGCTCACCAACTTACGTACATTTGCATTTTACATTTACAATTGGGTTCGGCCTAGGGGTATTACATCTTTCTTCTTTATCAGGTACATCTAAGTCTTTCTTGAGAAGTCATCTATGAATGTCACATAGTAAAGAGAGTGTTGGATGTATGGGATGACCCAGTTTCTACCTTAGTTCTCCAACAAAACCCTTTTCACCATCAGCCCTCCTGGTAAACGAGAAGGCTACACTGCGCAGAGAGTGCACAACGCAATCTCACTCGAGATGGTTTATGGGTGATTGCATGACACAAGTATATGTAGTCATGGAAGGGATTGGGGGATGTTCATTTTACTTCTATTATTACTTAACCATACATTCTATCAGACCATTCAACATATCTAATATTTCATTCATTCACAAGATTCATACTGCATACACATTTCTAGTGTGTGTTGTAATTTAAACCATTCATTCATCTAACCCTTTGACCATAGAAATAACAAAAGCATTCAAACACATTTGTAACACAAGGATTTTACCATGGTTCACCCCCCCCCCCAACCTCTGGGGATACGTCCACAAAGATCTTCTTTTTATTTCTTCTTTTTCATCAAAATAACAATGTGTTAGCACTACAAGAATCACCCTAGACTGTAGATCAGGTGAGCTTGGTAACATACAAAGAACTCGAATTTTAAATTTGAAAGATAAGTTTTAAACTCATGGGGATTTGACCATAAGGACAATCAGATCCATATACTGTACACATTCCCAACTATATCCTCCAGTAAAAGTGGCCTTAGCAATTTCAGATCAAACAATAGGCTTGATAAATGAATGATGAAAAGGAAAAATGTGGTCTGAACCTGTCCGAGATACTTCCAGAACTTATGACAGTCAACTTACAGTGAAATTTTGTGTATTAACAAATCCTATATCACCAATGCAAAGAACGAAGACCTCACTCAATCATTGCATGAATAAGAAGAAAAGTAACCCAGTCACTCATTAAACATTAGTACACAGAGAAAAACAAGAAATGAAACGGAAAATCTGATCTCCATTGATAAGGAATCACAAGTCTGAAAAAAATACAGAGAAAGAAAAAAAAAAAACACAGTGATAACCACTCTGAATTCCTTTAGGTCTAAAATCCCCCCTCTTAGACCATTCTAACCCTTATCTAATCTTGTACCATGAAATATATGGCACTATAGGTCCTTTCCATCTCACCAATTCGAACTCCAACCCCTCTCCCAAAATAGAAACAATTACAAACAAAAAAATGACACGTTTTAACTGATTTCCTGCTTTTCAGGAGGTGAAATTATGAATAATAGGCTTCAAAATGCCACTTGTAATTCTCAAACTATAATAGTTGTGTAAAATATAAGAACGGTTTTTTTAAATAATCTCGTTCTAAAAAAAACCTCTCTCGGTTTCTTGAAATTCATCTCCAGCTGGCAGGAATACGTGTCGCAAAAACATGTCTCAAATAGGAAATCATGAAAACTTAAAAATAGAGCTCAAAGATTCCTTCAAATATCTCAATACGTGACACATGTGTGAGAAATGAAAAAGGTTATTTTTCTTGGGTTTTTTCTTGATAATAACCTCCTTTTAAGTTTGAAATTCCATCCTAGTTCACCCGGAAATCGTCCTAGAAGTCAATTGGTCAAAAATACCAATTCAACAATCTTAGAACAGAGTGTTTGCAGCACATTTCGCAGCGCCAATATGAAAACCAACCAAAACCCATTTCTCAACCCTCAAACATGATGAACACTCTCATGGAGTACCAGGTGGATCTAGACTTGATGCTGACATTTTTTAATTAGCACAGAGGTGTTTGCAAGCTGTCAAACCTCCAACTCATTTTCGCCAACCAGTTCGCAGCAATTTTCGTAGCGCCTGTCTGAAAACGCCAATTTTTGCAGCGCCGAGCTAGGAGCAATTTGAAATCCCTTAGCATGAAAAAAAGGTAATAAATATTGCGTTATTGGACTCATATGCAGGATCAAGTGCTCTTTCTTCATAAAACATGGTCAAACTTGGTGCTTGAGGAAGTTGGCGCTGCAGAATCTCCTAATTCACCAGTGCTGCAAAATAGACCATAAAAATAACCAAATTTTCTAGTGCAAATTCATGTGCTAACACAATGCAGGCACTACATCAGTGAATAACGGTGTTTAATGAGGAAAACCAGTGTCACACCAAGCTCCACAACTTGCGACCTCACCCTCGATTACATTAATTCAATCTGAGCTCCATAACTCCCAACAATACAAAAACTCAAAACTCCAAAATGACTCTCCAAAATAGGCTCGTCACACATAAACTCTAAGATATGGATGCTCCTATATACCTTATACATCTTATTTATACTACAAAATGGGTCTAAAACCCTTACAATATGAATCTAAAACCCTAACCCTAACATGGCTAGGTTTGTCCACATATGCGTCGGATATCCACAAATTCTATCACACGCTGCTTCCTTTCCTCTTTGTCACGTTGATCTTCCTTCTTTTCCAGCACACGATGTTCTCTTTGGTCCACTCGGACTCATTTATTGCGCTTACTCCTAAAAATTCTTACTCCAACAAGCCCCCAACACTAACCTGTGGCTCATCTTGAGCCTCTCAGGTCACATGTGCCTCCTGCACTAACTTCTGCAACTCCTGGAACTTATGTGCTAATTTATGTCCTTTTTCCTTGATCTGTGCATTCTTCTCTATGAGGGTCTCCACAACTTGTGTTGTAACGTGCTCCTTCAACACTTCTATGCTTTCTATGTGCACCTGCTCCATGTTGGTTTTCTCCGTTTCCAGTGTTGTTATCATTTGTTCTACTTTCCCTTGTAGGGGCTCCAGTTAAGCCTGCCTAGTCTCTCTTTCCTCCTGAATGTTCTTGACTTCTATATGTAGGTTCGTCATTTCCTATGCAGCCCTCAGCTTCTCCGAGATGGGCATTGTCTTCTACCTATGCTTCAGATCCTAGACTACTATATTTAGATTTTCTTCTTTCTGCTCCAATTTATGGATCCTCTCATCTTCCACTAAGCTTGTCCAAAGTTCCGTGGTCCTTTCATAAAGTTGTGCTATCTCATTAAATTCTAGTGAAATATGAGTTGTTTTCTCTATGGCTTGCTCCTCTCTTTCGTATCTAACCTCTAGAGGTGTGGTTGGTGTTATTTTTCCAACCAACTCTATTATTTCATGTTTATATTCTTCCATAATTTGTGTTATCTTCTTGAGTTATTCATCTGCATTGATTTCTCCTGTGAGTGCATTGTCCATAATTGTTTGGAAGACTTCTTCACGTCTTTGTTCCAGTCTCTTTACACGTTGTTTTTCTTCTGCTTGTTCCAATCTTACCTATGTAAGAATTGTCTCCAGCACTTCCTTAGATTCCCTGGCTGTCTCCAGGTCTGTTACATCTGTCCATGCCCTGGACTATACCTCATGTGCCACACCTACCTATAGTCTATATAAGGCCTTCATCGGTATCCTTTCCAATACCAACTCCAACTATTTGACACCCTTAAGTTGTGTATGTGCCATGTCTTTATCTACTCGCAGCATGTTCGTAGTAATGTTAAAAGTTTCAATGGTCGTTGTTGTAATCTGTAATGTTATTCCCTCATTCTGTGTTGTTTGTTGTTGTGTTTTCTCTTTATTCTATGCCTTGGATTTGCATATTTTCTCTAAGATGTGTCTGACCTTTGTCAGTTCGTTCATTATTCTTTCCCTTTGTTCCTTTGCCTCTTCGTATTCTTCAGCGGCGTGATCTTGTACCCTCTCCACGACTAGTTCTACATCATCTTTTGTCATCGTGTATTATGGGGATTCCTTGTGTGCTTTCATCTTCTTGTGTGGCCACCTATTGGTACAACCAGTATCTTTGGTGGCCTTGACTGTGTTAGTTGTGTTGTCCTGGGGTATCTGGTATGTCTCCTCCTGCATGTCCCTCCTACACAGAGATGTTGTCTTTCTTCTGTGCCAAGCCATTAATAACAGTTGCACGGTCTTTTTGTTGTGTGACCAGCTTGGGGATAGTCTTCTTCTTTGTTGTTGCACTCCCTCCTGTTGACTTTTGTTTCTGTGTTACGCTCCTTGTCTGACGAGCTGGGGTAATTTTCGTTTGAGATGAACCTGTTTCCGTTGGTTGTTTATCCTTGGCTAGTTTCTTATCCTTTGCTTGATCGACTGGAATTTTCCATTCTTCTTGTCAGTATTTGATCACCCACTCGACTTCTTCTATTGTGGTGTAGTACCTCATATGGAAGCACTCCTTTGTTGGATCCCTTTTCACCTGAATCCACATGTCATGTCGTGAGGCTTTAAAGTTAGCTATCGTTTTGTACTGCTCCACCACCTCTGGTGGGATCCTCTAAGTCTATGTTACCTTCTCCTGGATTTCTTCAAGATATGTCTTGAAGATGTTGGTATTTGCTTGTCTATCTTAAGCAACAATGTTATGCCACAATGATTCGTATTACATTGTGTTGCACCTTCAAGTTCTTTGCAGAAACATGATGTATTTGGGGTGCTTCCAACCCACTAATGCAATCAAATTGAGGACCAGGAGTAATGGAACTTTGCTCCTACATCCTGGGTGTCTTTGCGATTGTTTAAAAATAAGTTTAATAAGTACGGACTCCAACTTAAGACAGTGCCCTTCGCGCACTACATGACTACTGCTATGAAATCTGCTAGCACTTCCTCCTTGCGACACTTTCTGAGTAGTTTTGTGGCTAGTCTTGTTGTTGGTTCACTAATTTGGTTTATGATGATACCCCTGAATCCTCTCTCTGTGCCATATGTTTGTTTGTTTCATCTCTTCGGCCAAGGCCTTCTCCTTGGTTTTGTTTTCAAGGTACTACACGGGTTGTTTTCCATTGGTTGGCAGACCTGTAATTTTGGCTATCAAATCCACATCAATGGATACATGTGTATCTAACCATAAAATGATTCCATTCATTATTGCTAGTAACTGCTTGACACAGTTATTCAATTTCCCTTCCCCTGCCAAATTGGGGGATCTCCAACAGGTTCATGATACATGTATTATATAACCCTTGTATCCAATGCTTAGGTTCAAGTATGGGTCTTCTGGTTGCGCTAACCCCTCTATTCTATAAGTATACATGTTGCACGAAATCTAGGAACTTATTCATGTCCATGACATCATGATCTGAGTATCGTAGTTTGTCTACACATCCAAGTAAATCTCTGACCACTATTACCCCAGTTGATATGTGCGGTAAAACAATAGTTACCTCTGGCTACTTGCGCAAAGATCTCTGGACCTACTATTTACCTTTCCCCTTTACTGGCGCACTGGAAGGCCTTGCTTCCCGATATGTGTGCTCTTCCTCTTCGCCAGACTCCTATTGCGTTGTAACTTCCTCAACTTGTACTTGTTCATGTTGTGTTTTTTCTATGTTAGGTTTAACCCTTGGCTCATCGGACTCAATCCTCTCCTCGTCTACTTATGTTGTGGGTATGGTTGTTTTGTGTGTATGTCTTGGCTCGACTACTGTTCTTGGTGGATCAACTTGCATCTTTTATGTCTTCTCTTTTACCAATGTAGGGCTTGTTGGTTCTAGGGCAGGAATGACATTGACATCCACCACTCCTTTCGTGTGTGCAGGGTTTTCGACCACTATTGTTGGCTTCGACGATGATTTGTTGTTCCTGCAGGTTCTTCTCATCATATGGCTTAGTGCTCTGACTTTTGGTGGTGCCATCGTGATGTACTCTAGCTAGGTTTGTGTCTGAGATCTCATTGTTCATCTATTAATCACCTGGATGTGCTTCACTTCTTGCGGCTTAGCTCTGCGTTTACTCAAGTTTGTAATGAGACTTATCGAACCTTAGTTTTGCTTCTAAAGTGTTGTCATAAATGCACCAAAACTTTTTGAACATGCTTCATTAACTATCATAAATGTTCTAAAGCTTCATGTGCATGCTTCCTCCACTATCATAAATGTTTGTTTCGCACCTTCCTTTTTCCAGTGACCGATTTTTTCGTTTCTCGACCGTTTCATTTTTCTGATGCATTGTAATTTTCTCCTATGTTACATCTCTGGCACAATAATACTTCCTTATGTTATCATTGCCTTGCGTGCAATATATTCATTTTCTCATCGCATTGGCTTACTATTTACTGCGCGATGTCCTCGTCAACTATCTGTCTATCACTTATTCTTCTAACTACCTCCTTTTGGTTTTTTCTTCCTTTTTCTTCTCTTAGATCCTACTATTTACAATATGTACAAGTCTACTTGTTGTGCTGCAACTACTGATGGTTAGTAGGTCGATTGTCTCTATGCAGTTTCAGTCGACTACCATTCACCAGTCCTTGAACTTCCTTGCCTGTTAAGTCTTGTAGTTGTACCACACCTCCATATGTGACATACTTTATTGTAAATGGCCCTAGCCAATGCATTCTAAGCTTCCCTAGGTGCTAAAAGTATTTACTATCATAGAGGATAACCATATCTCCTTCCTTAAACTTCTTATTCTTGATATGCTTGTCATGCCATGCTTTCTCCTTTACTTTTTGTACCTCTTGATGGAAACCTGCTATCATTATGTCTTCTTTTAATTCCATCAGTTGAACCAATGTTTTCTACATTGTGCCCCTTTCTGCCATATTTGTAATTGTTGCAATGAGCAGACTTGGTATCAATAATATAAGGGAACTATTGCCTCTTGTCCATACACGAATCTAAAGGGTGTCCACCATGTTAGCTTCTTGGAGGTAGTTCTATAAGCCCAAAATATTGCTAGTAACTTCAAGTCCAAATCATCTATGTTTACATTACAAATCTTTGTTAAGGCATTCTCCAAAATCTTGTTCAAGGCTACCACTGTTCCATTTTCTTAAGGATGATGAGTGTTATTGTGGTGATGTATCTTAAACTCTTCAACCATTGCCTCAATTGTATTTTTGATGGAGTCCCTTGATCACTCATCAATATTCTTGGCCATCCAAACCTTGTCACTACATGTTCATATAAGAAGCGGGTTCCAGTCTCTATGATGCAATCCTTTACTAGTGTTTCCTTAGCCCATCTGGTCAAGTACTATGTCATTATAATAATATATCTAGCCCCTGGTCTTCTTTTTGGTGGATTAATTGGACATACCAAGTCTACTTCCCGCTTCTCAAACACTTGGAAGGTAACCCGAGGTCTTAATGGCATCTCATCCCTCTTGGATGGTTTCCAAACTCTTTGACAAACATCACACTTCTGACAGTATTACTTTGCATCCTTGTGAACTATTGGCCACCATAATCCTGTGTGGTATCTTTACCTATGTAGTGTCCTCCAACAATCCCTCCACGCGCCTCTGCTAAAATGGCAGGCCTTTCATGCTCCATTACACATCTCCGTAAGATGTTATATGTTCAAGTTTGTATAAGTGACCTGTAATCAATTGATATTCTGCAGCTCTGACCACCAAATTTGTCTTCTGCGCGATAGTAAATTTGCTTGGTGCAAAGCCTGTACTCAAAAACTCAATAATGTTAGAAAAATACTCATCAACTATTTGTATTGAAAACAATTGTGCATCTAGGAAGTTGTCTTCCAAGTTACTGGGTTCTTCTCCATTATTTATCCTGGATAAGTGATCTGGTCCTCCATTCAATCTTCTAGGCTTCACCACAACTTCAAAATCAAATTCTTGAAACAAAAGTAGCCATCTGCATATCCTCCCCCCCCAACACTGGCTTATTGACTAAGTATCTTAGAGCTGAATGATCTGTAAACATCTTCAAATGTTGCCCTGACAAATAATATATGTATTTCTACAAAGAATACACCATAGCTAATCCTTCCCTTTCTGTAGTGTCATTGATGTCAACCCTTGAAGAAAGCCCTGTAGCACAAAGGTTTAGGTAATGGACCCAATATTGTTTGATGTAAATATGACTCATTATTATTTTTTCATGGTTGATAAGAAGTAAATATGGATGAACTCCAAAGTGGTCCCCTTATGGTGAAAGCCCTCATGGGAAGACGCTTTGTGGAGTAATAGAAACCATGCTTAATTGTGGAATAATGAGATGAAGGAAAGTGAATTAATCAGGGAAAATATCCTAGATGGATAGTGTTGGTCATGTCATTTCTGGTGGTATGTGGAACGTCACATAATTCCTCACGGTTAGAGAGTTATGGCCATGAGAAGTTGGAGACCCCATGTTTGGGTAATGGACCCAAGTTTGTTTGATGGGTAACGGTATGAGTTATGATATATTT
>SNQJ01S0001994.1:144887-165894 GCA_010110895.2 Picea sitchensis | reverse complement strand
CCCTCCAGGGCCATGCTCAGGTCAATCCTGCTCTCGGTACTCCATGTCTAGGACCTGTGGGCCTCGAGACATGATCTCCTAGTTATCCCTAGAAAACGGGGATAACAGTCCCGAAGTTCCAAAATGAACGAGAACCGTTCATTATGCAAATAACATCCAACCATCTGATGTACTTCGGCGAAATGAAATCTGGAAGATTAAAGGACAATGAAGGAGAAATCACCCAAAGTGTCGAAGCCCGAAGTTAACGCATATCGTTGATCTAATTTAGGAGCATTCTCGACCGTTGATCAAGTACAGTGGAAGGATAATGTAAGTGGAAGTGTTAACCGACAGCAAGTGATCACCACTATTGTATGACTTATTCGGTAGGTAATCACTCTGGAGGAATTGCTACTACAAAACTCAAGAGCCACGAATAGTCGAAGTCCCAAAGTAAATGAGAACCGTCCATCTCATCATGACATTAAAATGTGATCATTGATTTTGATAAGTGATCAAGCACTCACTTGGCTTAGCGCCTGGTCACCACCTGCGATCATATGGAATAAAGAAACACAAGGCAAAAGAAAAGGCATCGCTTAAATTAATAAGCCCGTGGTCCTGCTCCTATGGTCATATGTAAATGGTTTGAAGGAAGCGCCTCTACAAAATTTGATTTCTGCAATATTTGCAGAGACGTGAAATTAAGTTAAATGGAATTGATCCATACTTGTGATTGATTAATGAAAAGCATTTTCATTAAATTGAAAAGGCTTCTTGATAATATTTGAATAAAACAAAACAAACGAGATTATTGTTAATGAAGAGGTGCGATGGTCCAAACAAATGGACACAATGTTTCATAGCTCACACCAGTTGGAAGAGTATACAAATGAGAAAGAGTGGTGAGAATAATGTGTCTCTGCAGTCCAGATTAGAAGATCAAAAACATAAGCAGATTCCAAGAAGGAAAGTTGAAGATACTTATATCGTGAGGGTGGAAGGGAGGAGCATGGAAGGATTCATATCCTTACTAAGCAAATTGTAAAAGATAAGGAAGTTGGAGCTTCATAGGGTTGGTTCCCGAAAAACAAGGGAGTTGATGCTTCCTAGGGTTGGTGCCCTAAAGACGAGGGAGTTGGTGCTTCCTAGGGTTAGTGCCCTAAAGAAGGGGATCTGTGTCTCCTAGAGTTGGTGCTCTAAAGAGGATTGGTGTCCTTCACTATTCTTTATAAAACCTTGTAATTGATGTTAAATATATTTATATAATTGATTTTACATACAATTCATTATTGATTCATTGTGGTAATCAATAAAATATAAAAAAGGTAATTGTTAATTGAAAAGAGGTAATACTGAATCACCCCCCCCTCTCTCAATATTCCAACAATTGCTATCAGAGCGGGTGATTTCAACACAGTCTAAACAACTGGAAGGTAGATCTAGAAGATGGATCAACAAGAGGGAATGTCTAACAACAAAGCACCATTTTTCAATGGAGGAGGCCATGCTCTATGGAAAGTAAGAATGAAAAACTTCATGTTGGCTCTTGGTTTTGATATCTGGCAATCTTTTGTAGATGGTTACACTGCACCAACTGCTCCACCCAAAGACACCGCAGGCAATAAAATTTGTAATGACAACTTAAGAGCAGTTAATGGAATTCTAGGAGGGTTGACTAATTCTATATGTGTAAATGTTATGCATTGTAAATCAGCCAAAGAAATTCGGGACATGTTGGAGGTTGTATATGAAGGAGATGACAAAGTCAAGGAAGCCAAACTACAAACCTATAGAACTCAGTTTGAAAATCTTAAAATGAAAGAAGAAGAAAATATTGTTGAGTACTTTCATAGGGTAGATGAAGTGGTTAACTCAATCAAAGCGGCAAGAGAAGAAATCATAGATAAACCTATTGTGCAAAAAATATTAAGATCATTACCTATGAGATATGATGCAAAGATTTCTACAATTGAAGATAGAATTGATCTAAGCACATTCACAATTGATCAACTTCATGGAATTTTTACAGCATATGAAATGAGAACTGAGAATGATAAATCAACAAAAGATGAAACAATTTTTAAATCATCCAAGACAAAGATGAAGCAGGAGAAAAAGACCAATTATAAGTTATCATATATATCAGATGTAGAAGAGGCCAACTTTATAAAGAAACTCCAGAAAGGATTTGGAAAATATAAAGGAAAATTACCTTCAAATGTTTCAACTGTGGCATAATTGGACACTTTGCTAACAAATGTCCCTATCCCAAGCAAAGGAAAATGATGAAGAAGTTCACAACCAAAAAAACCAATACAAGAAGAAATTTTATAAGAAAAAGAAAAATTTCTACTCCAAAGAAGACAACGACTCTTTAGACATGAGTGAAGATGAAAATTCAGAGCTTTTGTTTATGGGAATGAAAAATCAAGACAATAAACATTGAGAAGATGAAGAAGAAGGGAACTTCGAAGAAGAAATCCTTAGTGTAATTGAAGAACTAGGAAAAACTAAAAAACAAAACAGGGTACTAAGAAGAGAGCTTCTAGAGATTAAAGAAACCACTGAATCAAGAGAGAGAAAAGTTTCCAAAACCCTCAAGGAGTCAAAACAGATCATTAGTAATTTGAAGTCCCAACTCCTGGAAGCTAATAAAACTGAAGAAATCATTTTAAAACAACTTAGTGATAAAAAACAAGCATGTGAGAAACTAGAAGCTGAGATCAAGCTACTAAAAAGTGAACTTGAGAAAGAAAAGAAGAGATCAAACCTTGGAAATAGTTCAAAGATCTTGGATGAAATTCTCAGTAGCCAAAGTTCACCAAACAACAATACTGGTTTGGGATACACCCAAGACTCGACTTCTACATCACAGGGATCTGTCAAAAGACCAATTAGTTATGCAGATGCTCTAAAGGGCTCCTTAAGAAGAGAATATAATAAGAAAAATATGATACCGTTGAACATTGTTCCACATAAACATAAATCAATATTCCCTACTAAAGTAATAAATGACAGGAAGAATACAATCACCAAGAGGAATCCCCCTAATAAATATTTATTCATTGGATATTGTTACTCCTGCAATAATTTTGGACATAAGGCAGTACACTGCAAAGCTTATGGACAATACAATAACATAAATGTCCAAAGATATAAGAACAATAGGTACAATACAGAGAAGAGAAACTACAACTCATTTACTCCTTTGCAAGATTTCAATAGTGAATGCCAAAAATGCAACAACTATGGTCATAAAACAAGTGATTGTAGTTTGCCAAAATATGATAAAAAGACAAATATTCCCCATAATAAAAAAGAATGGAGGAAAAAGCATACAGAGTGCAATGTAGCATTATATGAGAGAAATCAAGAGTGTCAGTGGTATATAGACAGTGGATGTTCCAAACACATGATTGGAGACCAAAGTAAATTTATGAAGTTAAATAAGAAAGGAAAAGGAAAAGTAACTTTTGGAGATAATATGTCAGTCAAGATACTAGGAAAAGGCACTATTAGGTTAAGAAATAATAAAACCAAAGCAGAAGATGTACTTTTGGTAGAAAATATAAAACCAAATCTTCTAAGTGTAAGTCAAACTTGTGATCAGGGTCACATACGTACTTTTGATTCTCAGAAATGTGAAATCAGAAAAAAGGACACTGGAAAGCTAGTGGTAGTTGCACCAAGAACATCTAGTAACGTGTACATCCTCGATATAGAAGAAAAAGGGAAATGTTGCTTAATCTAAGTAGATGAAAGTTGGCTATGGCATAGAAGATTGGGACATTTAAGCTTTGACAACTTGATTAAAGCCAATGAAAAATAAGCAGTTAGGGACCTGCCAAAAGTGATTAAACCTTCAGATCCTATTTGTAAACATTGTCAAATAGGAAAGAAAACAAGAGTTAGGTTCAAAACAAAAGAGCATTCCACAACTAAATCATCAGAGCTTATTCACACAGATCTATGTGGACCTACTAGAACCAAAAGCACTTATGGTGAACATTATTTTATGTCGATTGTTGATGATTACACAAGACTGACCTGGGTTTTCTTTTTAAAAGAAAAATCAGAAGCCTTTGAGAAATTTAAAATATATAAAGCTCTTGTAGAAAATGAAATAGATATAAAAATTAAGTGTTTAAGATCAGAAAATGAAGGAGATTTCACCTCTAAAGAGTTCACTCAATTCTGTGAAAATCATGGTATCAAAAGATAGTTTTTAGCTCCCATGACTCCTCAACAAAATGGAGTAGTAGAAAGGAAAAACATAACAGTTCAAGAAGCTGCAAGAACTATGCTAAATGAATCCAAACTTCCAGAAAATATTTGGAGAGATGCAATCCACACAACAGTTCACATACTTAATAGATCTTAGTTGAAACCCAATCATGACAAAACCCCTTATGAACTATGGTTTGGGAGGCCAACCTCTGTAAAATACTTTAGAATTTTTGGAAGTAAATGTTACATAAAGAATGATGAAGATAACCTAGGAAAGTTTGACCCAAGATCTGATGAAGGAATATTCTTAAGATATTCATCAAATAAAAAGGCGTACAGATGTTATAATCTCAGACTGCTAAAAATAGTGGAAAGTGCAAATGAAAAAATAGATGATCTAATAAAGGGCACATCCCAAGGCTTTGATAAAAAATCTCAACAAAAAGATGATAATATAAAATCTCAACAAGAGGATGATGATGTAGAATCTCAGCAAGAAGATGATGATGAAATACAGGAAAATGAACCTCACACTGATGAAGAAGACAATGAAGAAACGCCTTTGCCAAGAGCTCCATCAAAAAGAGTTCAGAAGAACCATCCTAAAAGTCAGATCATTGGAGATAAAAGTGTTGAGTGGAAACAAGAAGGAAACTAGATGTTGACTCTAAACAAGCAATGCTATCCCTAATTGAACCTAAATCAATTAAAGAAGCTGTCAAAAGTAAAGATTGGATAAAATCAATGAATGAAGAACTAGATCAAATAGAGAAGAACCAGACTTGGGAACTAGTTCCAAGACCCAAGAACAAGAATGTGATAGGAACTAAGTGGATCTTCAAGAACAAATTAAATGAAAATGGGGAAATTATGAAGAACAAAGCCAGATTAGTCTGGAAAGGATATTCCCAAGTAGAAGGTATTGATTTTGAAGAAACTTTCGCTCCAGTAGCAAGACTTGAGGCAATCAGAATGTTCCTAGCATTTGCATGCTTCATAAATTTCAAAATCTATCAGATGGATGTCAAATCAACATTCCTTAATGGAACACTAGAATAATAAGTCTACGTTGAGCAACCATAAGGTTTCATGTTATCAGAAAACCAAGACTATGTGTGCAAATTGAAAAAGGATCTGTATGGTCTTAAACAAGCCCCCAGAGCAAGGTTCTCTAGGTTTGATCAATATCTACAAAAACATGGATACAAGAGAGGGACTATTGACAACAACTTATATATCCAAATTGAGGATCAAAACATGATTGTTGTGGTAGTATATGTAGATGACATCATATTTGGGAGTAATCTCACTACACTAAGCAGAAAATTTGCAACCAAAATGCAAGAAGAGTTTGAAATGTCTATGCTGAGAAAACTATCATTTTTCTTAGGTTTACAGGTAAATCAAACAGAAAATGGAATATGTGTTTCCCAAACCAAATATATCAAGGAAATGCTGAAGAAATTCCAAATGGAAGACAATAAACCTATGGGTACTCCAATGGTCATTGGATGTAAACTAAGTCTAGAAGATAACTCACCAAAAGTAGACCAAACGATGTATAGATCTATGATTGGAAGTTTGCTCTATTCAACAACAACAAGACCTTACATCATGCAGGTTGTAGGACTTGTGGGGATATTTCAATCTGCACCTAAAGAAACCCACTTAAAAGCAGTAAAAAGAATATTCAGATACCTTCAAGGCACCCTAGCACTAGGATTATGGTATCCAAAAAATAAAGACTTCAATCTAACCTCATATACTGATGCAGATTGGGCTGGTAACATAGATGATATGAAAAGCACCAGTGGAGGAGCATTTTTCTTAGGAAAAAGTCTGGTAGCATAGTCAAGCAAGAAACAAACATCCACATCACTCTCTACAACAAAGGCATAATACATTGTTGTTGCATCTTGCTGCACACAAGTTCTTTAGATGAAGCAAACTCTAAAATAACTACAAATAAAATGTAATGATCCTATTACTATTAACTGTGACAACACTAGTGCCATAAGTATCTCTAAAAATCCAATCATGCATTCTAAAACCAAACATATCCCAATTAAATACCATTTCCTAAGAGATCATTTCACCCAAAAAATAGTTAAAATAGTATATTTAGACACTAAAGAACAGATTGCAGACATTTTCACAAAACCTCTGCCCAAGAGTACTTTTGAAAATCTCCGACATAAATTAGGAGTAATTCAAAAACCTCATTAAAAATCGAATGGTCAGGAGAGCATTACCCTAGGGGGAGCAACCCTTTGCCACTGATGTCAAAGGGGGAGAGTAAGTTCATAGAGAAAAGCATCATCACGGGGGGAGAGTGTATGAAGTTAGAGTGTTTCCCTCAATGATAAAGGGGGAGATTGTTTGACATAATGTCATTGATGTATTGTCATTTATGTCAACAACCGATGACGCACATGAAGCTCAGAAGGGAAAGCGCAGTGCATAAACGTCATCGGGATCAAAATGCCCACATGAAAAACTAGGACCGTTGGATACGCAAGCGCCAGATCAAGGGCATGGATTGATTGCGGAGCGTGAAGGGAGAATTAAACTACATGTTATTTCCAATCCCACAATTAGTCTAGATCGTCAGATCTCATCGACTCAAAGATCGACGATTGTGGTTGATCCACCAACAATCACACAACTTCAAATTGCAGAGTTTGGGCGACGAACTAAACCACACGCAAGTTATGGTTCCACAATCCACATTGACCATTGGATCAAGTTGAGTGGAAGGACATAGTAAGTCATGAACCATAGATCATGGAAGTGACATATGCATGGTCAGCCCGACTTTGACCACTTCGGGTAAAATTGACCGAAGGAGACGTGCATGAAGGAATTTTAGCCGAAGCTGAAGTTTCGAAGTAAACATGAGGCATCCGATCGTAGGTGACTTTTTGGGAAAAATAAGAGTCGTTGGATTTAAACCAAAGAAAAGCAGCATCGCAGACGGATTGAGTCGTCGATCTAAAATCACGATCAACGAACAACATTCACTTCGGGTTAAGAGTTGTGAGGAGGTTACACTTCGGGTAAAACGAAAAGTAAGAAAGACTAAGGTCGGAGCCCTGAAGTCCCGAAGTAAACGAGGATCGTCCGATCTGAAGAACACTTCGAGAAATATCCTAACCTTTAGATCAAGGAAAGTAGAAGGATAGGATAAGCTAGGCAAAGGCCTCAAATCCCGAATACCCAAATTCTCGATAGTCGTTGGATTAAGTTAATCCTTTTCGGGTTAAAGAAGGACCGTTAGATCGAGGAGAAGAACATGTGCCACATGAGGAGTGCCACGTCAACAAGTGACGTCAACAAGTTATGTCACTCCGGGAGTTTGTACTTCGGGAGTTTCACCACCAACAAATACCCGAAGTCCCAAAGTTCTGAAATGAACGAGAACTGTTCATCGTGCAAATAACATCCAACCGTTTGTTCTACTTCTGGGAAATGAACTCTAGAACATTAAAGGATAATGAAGGAGAAATCACCCGAAGTGTCGAAGGTCGAAGTTAACGCGTACCGTTGATCTAATTTGGGAGTGTTCTCGACCGTTGATCAAGTATAGTGGAAGGATAGCGTAAGTGGAAGTGTTAACCGACAACAAGCGATCACCACTATTGTATGACTTATTCGATAGGTAATCACTCCGGAGGAATTTCTACTCCAGAATTCAAGAGCAATGAATAACCGAAGTCTCGAAGTAAATGAGAACCGTCCATCTCATCGTGACATTAAAACGTCATCGTTGATTTTGATAAGTGATCAAGCACTCACTTGGCTTAGCGCCTGGTCACCACCTGCGATCGTATGGAATAAAGAAACACAGGGCGAAAGAAGAGGCAACGCTCAAATTAATAAGCCTGTGGTCCTGCGCCTATGGTCATATGTAAATGGTTTGAAGGAAGTGCCTCTATAGAATTTGATTTCTGCAATATTTGCAGAGATGTGAAATTAAGTTAAATGAAATCGATCCATACCTATGATCGATTAATGAAAAGCATTTTCATTAGATTGAAAAGGCTTCTCGATAATATTTGAATAAAACAAAACAAACGAGATTACTGTTAATGAAGAGGTGTGGTGGTCCAAACAAAGGGACACAATGTTTCATAGCTCACACTTGTTGGAAGAGTATATAAATGAGAAATAGCGGTGAGAAGAATGTGTCTCTGCAGTCCAGATTAAAAGATCAAAAGCAGAAGCAGATTCCAAGAAGGAAAGTTGAAGATACTTATGCAGTGAGGGTGGAAGGGAGGAGCATGTAAGTATTCATATCCTTACTAAGCAAATTGTAAAAGATAAGGGAGTTGGAGCTTCCTAAGGTTGGTGCCCTAAAAACAAGGGAGTCAGTGCTTCCTGGGGTTGGTGCCCTAAAGACGAGGGAGTTGGTGCTTCCTAGGGTTGGTGCCCTAAAGAAGGGGATATGTGTCTCCTAGAGTTGGTGTCCTTCACTATTCTTTATAAAACCTTGTAATTGATGTTAAATATATTTATATAATTGATTTTACATAGAATTCACTTTCCACGCAATATAAATATCCAAAAGAATTGCATTAAAAATGGTAAGATGACTCATTTGAAAGAGCAAACCAATGATCATCTGCTCCGATACTAAATGTTGTGAACCAAATAGGGAAATCAACCTAAAAACAATATAATTCTATAGTACCACACCAAAATAGAGTAAACTAATGAATAAAAGATTAACATCTTTGAGAGGGCAACCTCCTTGTACACGATAAATGCACAATGTAAGGTGATTATTCAAATGAGTCCCCTTAATGTATACTTGGGAGAAGACGGTGAGAAAACAATAATAATGCGCCGACATAACTATAATTATTGTAATGATAATGAATGGGGGTTATTTTTAGGGGCTTAACATTTTGGAAGTGTCAACCTTCCCTACAAGGTTAAGTGTTCTCTTCTTTGCTTAGGATCCTTAGCTTATCGGTTGGAAGGTGCTCATCCCACCTCTTCCTTTCGAGGTTTATGTTCTATTCGTATCTTGGGATACTCTCATACTCTAGAAAATCCACCTAGTTTTTTCGTTAGAGGAGAGGGAATATAAGAGAGTATATTTCAAAATTGCAAAACTATTGCAAGACACCAAGCATAACATATCTCATTGTCTATTATCATGTTTATTATTCAAACCAACTCTAGCTAGAGTGGTATTAAATCTCCTAAGATGTGGATTTTTAAATAAAGCAAGGTTAGAAAAGTGTTGAGAAGTAAACCCTAACTAGTTATAATAAATGGCCAATGATCTACCTTTGGTCATAATCAATGGCCAACAATCTACCTCTGGACCATATTACTTTATGATCGGGGAAGAGTGTTGTTCACATATCATAAATTCAATATTATGTTAACCTATAAGCAACCTCCATCCAAGGTGAGATATTATTGTGTGGTTATTGTGTTTTAAAAGCTATATTAGTGTATCCCTTGGCTGAGTGCCTGTCATAAAGGGTATTTATTTTGCTAAATTCATCCAGGACTTATACTTAGTCCCATTTGTAATGGTAGGTACTAGCACCAACACAAGCAACTCACAATGAATGAACATACCACTAGGCAAACTTAAACCATGGTGGGGGCATTAACAATGCCCTGCTTTCATAGACTTGGCAAGCTCATTTTGACATGTCAATATTGTCATGTCAATTAATTGTTGCTCTAATTGCATTGATAAAAACATGACACATTTAAAACTTAATATGAATGAGATGTGTAACATAATATAAAGATAAGAAATATAAAAAGAAGAGTCGGATTATAGTATAAAGTTGAAAAATAAAAATAAAAAAAACCAACCATAATAAAAATAAACACATAAAAAAACCCAATCCATCTTAACTTCATCTCACTGTAATCAATAAAATATAAAAAGGTAACTGTTAATTGAAAAGAGGTAATATTGATTCAGCCCCCCCCTCTCAGTATTCCAACACTTACACACATGTTTAGGGTTTCTCTAGCTTCCAGAATATTCTAATCTAGTCAGAGGTTACACACAGAGGTTGATACCTCTCGCAACTACCATAATATCAACACTTTCCTCTTCTGACATTGTGTTTTCCACGCAATATAAATATCCAAAAGAATTGCATGAAAAATGGTAAGATGACTCATTTGAAAGAGCAAACCAATGATCATCTGCTCCGATCCTAAATGTTGTGAACCAAATAGGGAAATCAACCTAAAAACAATCTAATTCTATAGTACCACACCAAAATAGAGTAAAATAATGAATAAAAGATTAGCATCTTTGAGAGGGCAACCTCCTTGTACACGATAAATGCACAATGTAAGGTGATTATTCAAATGAGTCCCCTTAATGTATACTTGGGAGAAGACGGTGAGAAAACAATAATAATGCGCCGACATAACTATAATTACTGTAATGATAATGAATGGGGGTTATTTTTAGGGGCTTAACATTTTGGAAGTGTCAACCTTCCCTACAAGGTTAAGTGTTGTCTTCTTTGCTTAGGATCCTTAGCCTATCGGTTGGAAGGTGCTCATCCCACCTCTTCCTTTCGAGGTTTATGTTCTATTTGTATCTTGGGATACTCTCATACTCTAGAAAATCCACCTAGTTTTTTCGTTAGAGGAGAGGGAATATAAGAGAGTATGTTTCAAAATTGCAAAACTATTGCAAGACACCAAGCATAACATATCTCATTGTCTATTATCATGTTTATTATTCAAACCAACTCTAGCTAGAGTGGTATTAAATCTCCTAAGATGTAAAGCAAGGTTAGAAAAGTGTTGAGAAGTAAACCCTAACTAGTTATAATAAATGGCCAATGATCTACCTTTGGTCATAATTAATGGCCAATGATCTACCTTTGGTCATAATCAATGGCCAACGATCTACCTCTGGACCATATTACTTTATGATTGGGGAAGAGTGTTGTTCACATATCATAAATTCAATATTATGTTAACCTATAAGCAACTTCCATCCAAGGTGAGATATTATTGTGTGGTTATTGTGTTTTAAAAGCTATATTAGTGTATCCCTTGGCTGAGTGCCTATCATTAAGGGTGTTTATTTTGCTAAATTCACCCAGAACTTATACTTAGTCCCATTTGTAATAGTAGGTACTAGCACCAACACAAGCAACTCACAAGGAATGAACATACCACTAGGCAAACTTAAACCATGGTGGGGGCATTAACAATGCCCTGCTTTCATAGACTAGGCAAGCTCATTTTGACATGTCAATATTGTCATGTCAATTAATTGTTGCTCTAATTGCATTGATAAAAACATGACACATTTAAAACTTAATATGAATGAGATGTGTAACATAATATAAAGATAAGAAATATAAAAAGAAGAGTCAGATTATAGTATAAAGTTGAAAAATAAAAATAAAAAAACCAACCATAATAAAAATAAACACATAAAAAAACCCAATCCATCTTAACTTCATCTCACTGTTATTACCTTTTTTTTTTTTTGCTCTAATCCAAACATGCTATGAATTGACCCTTTTCTGATGGTTCAAAATTATAGGAAGGGAGACTGGCCTTTTTGCCTTGAAATTTCAGGAAGAATATTTTTGAATTAATGAAATTTGGATATTAGATGTTAACATTGAAGAATCTGATTGCACTCGGGTGTCGAATCCATTTTTACATTAAAAATAATCATTTCATCAATCCAAAGTTACAATTTCCGCAAAGATTGAATGACAAGAAATCCATAATTACAAAATGAAAAAAAAATGAAAAAAATGAAAAATGAAAATGTTTAGTCTCCTCTGTTTATTTCTTTACCTTTGCCATTTTGGTAAATATTCTTTAACTAAATTTTAATAATGACAAATTAAAAAAAATGGAAGATTTGAAATTTTAATTTTTTATGGTACAATATTATATATATATATAGTTATTTTGCTTCCAAATGAATTACAATGGCTCTAATGGACCAAGTAATCAAGCATGCCAAGGGAATAATGAAAGGGAATAAATGAAACAGGGAAAACAATCTTGAGTGAGTGAATGAATGAGGTGCTAGCCTCTCTTATTTATACTAGCTGAGGAGCGCTAGGGTGGTGTCTCTTCATCAAGCAGGGCCGACTTCTTCACTTAGTGGCTAAAGCCACTTTAATTAGCCCTAGGGACCGACTTCTTAATTAACATCATATAATTAGGGTTTGACCAATCCACAAAAGGGGATTTGGTCATACTAGAGTCCTGGCATGATCAATCCACAAAAAGGGATTGATCTATAATATAATAACTCAATAATAAGTAGAATATTCAGGAGACCCAGATTCTCCATACATTTTGATGTTGATCCTCAAGAATTGAATCAACTATTTAAAGCTTGGTTCTTTAACTTAGTGAGCCAAGGAGTGTTTCAGGCACATCTTAGACCGAAAATACCTCCTTATCAACCTCGCCCAAGTCTTTCAAATGTCTGTGTTCCAGCTCATGTGTCCCTCCAGTCAGAGGTCCCTATCAATGATGGTTGGCATGATGTTGTCCACCAACCTGCAATCCATCATGATGGTTGGCCCATAGTTTCATAGTCATTTCCTCCTCCACCTCCACTCAACCAACATGCCCAGTAGATTAATCATATTCCATCCCCTATTCAGTCCTCACATGCAAGCAAAAGACTCAAGACAACCATCCCTGAGCCTATGTCAAGCAAAGGAAAAAAATGTGCATTAATGAGACATATATTTGTGAGACATATATGGAATCCAACTTTCATAAATGTGCATTTACAAAAGCCAACTTTCGTAAATGCGCATTTATAGAAGGCGGTTTTGTATATGCACATATAGAAAAGCCAACTTTCGTAAATGCGCATTTACAAAAGGCAGTTTTGTATATGCACGTATAGAAAAGCCAACTTTCGTAAATGCACATTTATGGAAGTTGAATCTTGTATATGCACATATACATAAGTGTGCATATATGTAATCCAACTTTCGTAAATGCATTCTGAAAGTCAATTTCCATAAATGCATATATACAAAATCCAACTTTCATAAGTGGTCAACTTCCGTAAATGTATCTGAAACAACCATAAATGTGCATTTATGGAAGCCAACCCCATAAATGCACATATATATGAGAAATTACACTTATGAAGGTTAATTCTTATCATTATGGAAATTGAACTTTAAATAATGTGCATTCGAGATGAATTATATATCTTGTATACGTATATGCACATATATAAATCAATCAGGATTGAAGAAAACGTAAATGCGCATTTACAAAAGGCAGTTTTGTATATGCACGTATAGAAAAGCCAACTTTCGTAAATGCACATTTATGGAAGTTGAATCTTGTATATGCACATATACATAAGTGTGCATATATGTAATCCAACTTTCGTAAATGTGCATTTACGAAAGTTGGATTCCATATATGCGCACTTCTGTATATGCACATATACATAAATCCAATCAGATTGAAGAAAAAAATACAAATAAAGATAATTCAAATCAGAGTATAGAACAAAACACAGAAGATGACAATTCCATCAAAGAATTGATGCAAACCCCATTCATCAACAGAGAAGACTACTACATCAAGGAATTGATGAATCCCTCAGTATTCACTAAAGAAAAGCTATTAGATTTTAAGACTGATGTTGTACCTATTTTAATAAAATTTAAATTTACCTTATAATTTGTTATTGGACAATTTTTTGGGTTAATAGACTTAAAAAGTTTTAAGTCTACTTAAAATTAATTGTACCAATATAAAAAACGGCTCCATTAAAAAGCAAAAAGCAATATAAACTGTTGGTGGGAATCTAGGAGGTGATATGAGTCATGGGAGGAGAAAGCTGAACCGTTCAAGGGAATCTTCTTCGCAGAGTTGATTTCAATGAGAAAGCTAAAAGACAATTTAAGTCGTTAAATGAAAAAGCTAAAAAACAATATGGACCGTTAGCAAGTATAGATGGAAGACATTGTGTGCTTTCACTGTGGAAAGTAAGGCTAGCCTGTAGGCTATATGTCATACTCTATCAAGAATTTTAAATGGACCACATAACTGTGGTGCCATATGTTGGTTATGGACCCTGATTATCTTCCTGATTCATAGATTTGTTTCAGCCATGCTTTGATCCCATTTCCTAACCGAGGGGGTGTGGGGGGGATTCCCCCCTATTGTCGTTAGGGGGTACAAGGGGGGTGAAGACAATTAATGGAACCCCCTAACGGGGGATTTGGGGGCGCGAGCATCACCCCAGCCCCCACGGGTTAAGCCCTGGCTTCAACTTGCATAGGATTAAAGATTTTATCCAACAATTTCCTCTTCCCTTAAACTTGTTTGTAACGAATTCCCGGAACCATGATTATTGGAAGCCAATCTTCCCTTAAACTTGTTTGTAACGAATTCACAAAACCAAGATTAAAGATTTTATCCAACAATTTCCTCTTCCCTCAAACTTGTTTGCAACAAATTCCCGAAATGATGATGGTTGGAAGCCAATCTTCAATAAACTTATTTATAACGAATTCTCGAAACCATGATTGTTGGACGCCAAAGAAACGATAATGGTTGGAAGCCGATCTTCAATAAACTTGTTTATAATGAATTCCCAAAACCATGATTGTTGGACGCCAATAATAACACTTTCGCACCTAAAGAGATCCATACAGCGCGAAAGCACTTCACCACGAGAGATGATCTTACGTCTCTCGACATGGCTTAGTGTTATCATAAGATGAAATCTTCGGGTACTCTTAGCAAGGGGTTTACCCATAAGCAATTGAAATTGAATAATAACCAGTTAAACCAACAGCTCGCCTGGCATCCCTTCCAGTCGTTGACCTTGATCCAACATCTATACCAAATGACCGAGAATCGTCGAGACTATGCTATTGGGTTGAAAGCCAATCTTCAATAAACTTGTTTGTAACGAATTCCCGAAACCATGATTATTGGACGCCAAAGAGAACCATTAAATTTAACTTAATAGTAATTAAAAGGTCACATTGATGGTTGGAAGCCGATCTTCAATAAACTTGTTTGTAACGAATTACCGAAACCATGATTTTTGGAGGCCAAAGAGAACCATTAAATTTGACTTAATAGTTATTAAAAGGTCACATTGGTGTAGAGAGAGAGTAAGATGGGTGACGCTGTTCATAAAACAAAATTATGGTCTTCATACATGCAAATAGAAATATAAACTGTATATACATCTCTTTAGGGTTTTGACAGAGTTAGCACACGTAAGGAAGGCTCTGCAAAGGAAGAAGAATCTATGGAAGAAACCCCCGATGAAGACAACCTCGATAGTGGTAACTCTTCTTCTTCTCTGGTTAAACGCGCCCGCAAGCTTCTCTATCGAAATCTACGCGTCGGGGTTACGGACGGCCGTGTTTTCGTAGGGAAATTTCATTGCTTGGACAAACAAGGAAACATTATTCTCTACGACGCAGTTGAGTACAGGCAAATCACCAAACCCTCTTCATCTTCAGCTTCTAATTGCATGGAGCACCGCAGCTTGGGTTTAATTTTGATATCTGCGCGGGTTCGAACCTCCTGCCATGTTGAGTGCTCCCTCGATGAACAGATCTCACTTTTGACGTTGGACGAAGCCTGAAAATTTTCTGAGCAGAAGGTCATCCATGCCATAATTTTGTGAATTTTAGGGTTTCTTTCGCGGCTGAATGTAGGTTAGTGGAATCGATCCCTTGTCTTTGGTGAAATGATTGTATTTTTTTGGAAAGAACTATCAGTGTGTTTGCGTATTTGCAGGGTAATACTGATAATGGTAATTTTTTGCTTTATCGGGAGGCGGCTTATGGATAAAATCTAATTCACCTGCTTTGTGTTTTGGAAAAAACATTGTTTAGTACATAAATTCACCTGTTTATGAATTTATGAATGCACACAATATGACCAGCAGGGCTATGCTATTATAATTAAATCTTCATTATGAGAGACGCATATGTATTTTGTAAACAGAACAGCCATTAAAGAATAACATAAACATCATTAAATTATCATAAACATTAAATTATCATAAACAGAAATAATCCATAACACTTATTTTTCCTAAGTTAACACCAATTGGTTGTAGGTGAAGGACGTTCAACCCAACGATAGGCTCATTGTTGCATGTACTCTTTCTGCAACAACGTCACCCCTGAGCTGAGGCTATGAGTCCACAATGACGAATTTACCATATGGCTGGCTCCTCACATACAACCCAATTTCCCAGCAATTTACAGTATGCTAACTCCTACAACAATTACAATCCACCAATTTTCTTTCCTTTCAACTTGCACAATTGAAGAAATGAGATCTCCTCTCAGCTACACAGTCCCTATGCTATCCCACTTTCCTCCAAAGCTCCAGCACAGGCCGGTCATGAAATCTCTCTTCTGGGGACTCCAGGTATTCTCAGCTCTGATGGAGTTGTCACAATGGCAATAATTCCTTATGCACATGGGCATATTTTCCCCATGGAATTCATAACACCCATACTCATTCTATTACAGGTAATAGTTCTGCAACTTAGGCTCTCCAGGAATTCTCAGCTCTGATGGAGTTGTCTCAATGGCAATAATTCCTTATGCACATGGGCATAATTCCCCCATGGAATTCATAACACCCATACTTATTCTAGTACAGGTAATAGTTCTCCAACTTAGGCTCTCAGGCTCTCATGCAACCTCGGGAAAGAATAACGGCAAAAGATCCCCCAACAACCCAAAGACAGATTCTATTTTCATGTTTACAACTTGCCACTTGGCAATTGATCCCAAGGTCATAAAGGATAAAATATAAGATAAAGGACTTATGATAAAATGAGATAAAGGATTTTGGGTGAATTAATAAAATATTATTATTTATTTTAGCCCCTCTTGAGCCCTTAAGCCCTCTTTGATTCTTCTCTCGTGGAATCATAGCCCCCCATGTTCTGGTCCTTCTCTGTTTGCAGTCGATGATGCATTTTTATTATTAATGTACGATATTTACGTACTACATTGCTTGGCTTCGACCATTCATCGTATTCACAAATATGCATTGCTAATTCGGGGATCAAAACTGGGGTATTACACATTGCCTGATAAAATTCATAACGATGTTTAGGAAAGAGAATTAAGCAATTTAAATTTCAGATTTGGGGAGAAAAATTAAGACGTTAATTACCTCTTTATCTCACAATTCTACTACACGAGGATTATTTTTTCTTCAAAGGAAAAAAAATGTATATTTGGTATTTCAAGGAGAAATCAAAATATACATATTTTTATACCTTCCCAGCACTATAGAGACAAAAAATCTTTCTCTTTCTTCAAGCTACAGCCCCCGAAGAGCTGGCATACAGACTTCCTATCAATTTTTTCTATCCTTTTTAATTACACAAGCAAGAAAGTAAATAGAATAGCTTAAAGCTATCAGTTAAGAGTCAAGACATTGATATACTTCTGAAAACAGAGTCTTCTTCCTTAGAACAAACCGTGAACTTCTTTTTGAGAAGTTCTTCTTTCAAGAGTTTCAGTATGCACCAGTAAACCTTCTTGAAGAGACAGTGCTTTCTTTGACAATTTATCTACTCCCTCATTCAATTCTCTGTGGACATGTTGAAATTTTATCATAAGAAACTTGTTTTTTGCCTATGCTTTTTTCCACTATTGGCTGTAGCTTCAGGTTTTCCAGCTTTTAGACATTCCATTCAACCAATCTATTATGATTTTTGAGTCACCTATTGCTTGCCAATTGGATATTCGTTTTTCCACTGCTATTTTCAACAACAGCCACAAAGCATTCAATTCTGCTCTATTATTAGTTTCTTGTCCACATCCTACTTCAAAAGAAATGAAGTGATTCTCTGCCATAAATAAAGTCACCTGCACCACACTTTCTAGGCATACCCTGGCTTGCTTCGTCAAAGTGGCCCCATGCTCTAGTAACATCACTTTCCAGGCTTCTACTATTCTGTGTATTTTACTAGTCTTGGGGTTCTTTAGATCTCCATAAGATCTCCATAAGCATACTTGATCTGATGACTCACGTGAATTGAGATAACTTCCTTCCCCTGAAATGTCTTTTCCTTTCTAGCTAGCCACAGTCTGAAGATTATGGTGCCAGGTAAAGCCTTGTGCTCTTTAATTGAATTATTATTCACCCGTTCTTTAAAACATTCTTTTAATTTTTCTCCAGCCCATGCTCCTTTTCCATTGATCTATGCTAGAAGTTCCTTCCATATTGTTAATTTCTAAACCCAACACCCGACAGCTAATTCCAAATAAATTTGCTTTATTCAATAAATGCACAGCTGAGTTATTTAACGAATCAATACAACAGAAGCAAACATAATGAAACCATACACATTGCACACGAGATTTCTGGGTAAATTACTCCTTGAAAACCCCGGAAAGGAAAACCGGTACCTTGTTGATTTTATTAGATAAAATCCCGGGCTCTCGTCCTGGGATAATGGCCCACCTGAGGAATATACAAAACAACAAATAGCCAAGCCTTACAAACCTCAAGATCAGTCCTTCAATCTTGCTGGTTGGTTGCTATCTCCCTTGCTGCCCCTTTGCTCCTTTCCTCGGCCCTTGCCTCTGCGCACTTGGATGGAAGTCCTTCTCACCCAATCAATGAGATCTCACTCACTCATTCTGTGTGTGTCTACTCCTCTCACTTAGGCTGCCGTTATAACCTTGAGTTTACCCTAAATTCCAAAACCCTAGATCTCCAAAGTGATCAAGGGCTGAGATTAAATCTCACCTTCACTTTAGATCTAATGGGTAGGATTTAATTAACTCACTTAAGTTACTAATGCCCAAAAATTAGACATTTAACTTAATTAAACTCCATTCATCATAAAAGGGTTTCACTTTAATAATCACTTTATTAAAGTGAAACTCCTAAATCCTAAGAGCTGTTAGTGACGACTTCTACATGCTAGACATCGAGCCAATGTCGAAGTACCTGTCCGATGCTACATACATCAACACATACTTCTTTAGTAAAGGAGCAATGTACAAATAAATGATCCACTGATTCATTGCTTGATTTGCATAGGATGCTTGGGCATGATCCACTCCATGTCCTACTTTTGCAGTTATCCCATGTCAGAAATTTATTGGATAAAGCTAGCCATGGAATATTCCGACTTTTAATGGGCAATTCAGTCTCCATATCACCTTCCACCACCATTTCCGTCCTTCCCCTCCTTATTCTTCAATTCTAGCTTCATAACCCAATTTTGCTATATAGTTACCTGATACTTTATTTTTGGACCATATGATTTTATCCTCTTCATCCTTTATTCTTATTGCACTACGCTTCGAAATACAAAGGTATTGTTGCCGCTCTCCAACTATTTCCCCTTGGAGATTTAACTGGAAGGCTAACTTCCACATCTGTCAGGTTGTATCTCTTGATCATGTAAAGCTTGTATTCAAGGTTCACATAGGTTGAAGTTTCCACTACATCCCATCCAGGGGACTTCTCCAACTGTCACTTTGGTTCCTTTACCTACCTTCCATGCCAACCACCTTATTATCAAAGCAAAATATTCTACCATGGTCTTGACCGAGGCCCCTTGTTAGAATTAGGGTAGTAAAGCAGAACAAAAATATCTTTTAATTTTTAGTGAGAATAACAACTAGATCTCATGTTTAGAAAACAATCTTCACTACTTGAACATAGAAAACAAGCAGATCTAAACAGATTGGATAAGGTTAATAGGTAGATCTAGAATAATCATCAAATTTTGATCTACAATGCTGGAATAAAACTTATATAGATCTACAAATCTAAAACTCAAAATGAAATCCAGTCTTATCATGAGCAACAAACCAAACTTCAGAAATAAGAACCAGAACTCAACATACAGTCCAGATTTGAAAACATTCAATGTTGATACATCAATCTAGATAGATCAAAACAAAAACTCAAGGTAAAGTTCAGATCTGATAACCTGAGTAGATAACTTACCTTGTCCTGAAACCTTACCTCTGAAGAAGTCACAACCAACATATGAGATGCAGAATCATTTGTAATTATGTTCAGACAAAGTCTAGGTCATAGATCCACCATATAGGTTGGATCTCTTGCCAAGAAGTAAAAGAACTTTCTTGCCACCAAAGGGAAAAAGGCCACAGAGACTTCACACAGTCAAACCCTCACCCAAATCAATTACCCAAATCCACATACAGAATTCCTGTGGATAAAAACCCTTACAAGAGGAGTGGCTTAAGGGAGGCCGTGGCTCAAAGGATAGATCTGGATAGATTTACTCCACAGCAGAAAGGAGGAAGGCTGAGCCACCACAGTAACCCTACACAGCAGCAAGAGGAGAGGAGCCGCACCACAGTAACCCCACAGCAATAAAGGGCCGCACCCTACAGGCTCACCACAACAAGAAATAGGGGCCGCACCTTATAGGCTCATCACAGCAAAACAGGAAAGGAGTCGCTACTGTCCTTAAAAGAAGCCACATCAACACCAACAATCTTTTCAACGGTGAATGAATAGAGGGCCGCAACAAGAAGACACTTCAACAGTAGATAGAAAGGGGGCCGCAGCAACCTCAGACAAAACCAACAACAATAGACAAGGGCCGCAGCAAGGGAGAGAAGATCCGCTCACTCTAGAGACAAATGATAATAATGTAGGTTGAGAGGGGTAGGGGGGTTTTATTTATAGTTTAGGCTAGGGTAAAAGTAAATTAAATTAAAATATTTTTTATTAAAAATATCATGTTTAAATTAAATAATTTAAACATGATATAATTAACATTTTAATTTAAACA
>SNQJ01S0001994.1:115167-142418 GCA_010110895.2 Picea sitchensis | reverse complement strand
TTAAAGTTCACTTTACCACTTATAAAGTGACTTTATGAAAAAGACCCACTTTTAAGTTGTGGACCACATTCCTAGGTAAAAGATTAAAAACCCATAGGAACCACTTGTCCAAGGTACAAATCTTCATTAAAATTCAACAAATTTGGTATACTGTTTGATCATAATTCTGCTGATGGATTATTATTGTTGGTTAAAGGCACAACCTTTGTTGAATTTGGTTACTGCATAGACATTACTGCTGGTGTGATTGCTACTGTTGGTTATTATCACTGTCATTACTGTATTTCTACTGCTGGTTATTATCACTGTCATTACTGTATTGCTACTGTTATTATTGGTTATCATCACCGCCTTTACTGCTGATTATATACAAGTTCATACTGTCCAAGTAGCGCCATTAAAGATTGTTACTGAAGTCATGTATTACCTACTGTTATTGCTGGTGCAAAACTGTTGTTTATCAGCTGCCCTAAGACCCTAGAAACCCTAGGGATATTACAGTGGTATCATAGCTCTGATCCTGCGAGCCTGGGGCTGACTGAATGACGAGAAAATGAGGACCAGTGAAGCAAGGAACACCTGGAATATCAGAAGAAGAAGAAACATAGAGCACGGGGGACGATAATGATGACAGTGTGTTGCACATCTTAAGTGATTTAGCCAAAGGGCAGAATGAAATGAAGGAAACCTTTGCGAAAGGAATTGACACCCTCGCCCAACTATTGAGCCCACTTCAGGGCCTAATCTCCAATGGGGGCAATGGGCAGACCAGGCTTCATGCAGAGGGGAGTAACGGTGAAATTGGACAACACAGTCCACGAGTTGAAGGGAGCAGTGATGGGGTCCCAATAGGAGGGAGCAATCCTCACGTGTCCAGACAGAGTGTGCAGCCCACCATGAGTAGGAGGACACCCAAACCTCTCCTACCCAGCTTCATTGAAGAGCAACCAACACAACAGAGCCACGGTGAGGATTTTCCACATATTTCCAGGAATACCAAGCACATGGAGAAGAGTTTCAGGCATCTATGACCTTACATGACTACTGCAACATTAAATACAAGAATCGGCCCAGAGAGGGGCATAGAGGAGCACCGGGACAACAACAAAACATTGACCTAAGGAGAAAGGTGGGGAAACTGTCCATCCCATCATATGACGGTTCATATCGATATTCGGCCAGATCACGGGTCCAAAAATTGGACACCTACCTCCAGCTCAATCCGATAAAAGAAGCTGAAGCCATCAAATTTGCCACACTACATCTAGATGGTGAGGCTCATGAATGGTAGTATCATGGGATGGTGACACTAGGACATTCTAGCATCACATCTTATGTGGAGTTTACACAGAGACTGATGGACAGATTTGATAGGAAGGATCCAGAGATCTCCTTCTGTGAGCTGGCACAACTGAGAAGACAGGGACATCTGAGACATATATTGCAGAGTTCGAGAAGGTTGCTGTGCAAGTAACTGACATCTCAGAACACATATTGGTGATGTTATTCACAGAAGGTTTAGCAGAACCCCTGCGTGGGTGGGTCAAGGCCATCAAGCTAGCCACACTATAGGATGCGGTTATGAAGACAGTTGACATGACGGATACAGTACCGAAGACGAAAGGGCCAACCAAACCCTACATTTCTCCCAAACCCCAGGATAACAAGTCATTCCGGAAAGATGGGATCGAGAAGGATCGTATGGATGAGGAGACTGGGAGGGAGCTTAGACGAAAGAAGCTTTGCTTCACGTGTAAGGACCCCTGGGAGCCAGGACATAGGTGCATGGGTAAAGGAAAGGCACATTACATAGAAGTACTTTCTGACGAAGAAGATGATGAGGAGACAAGCCGTAACCAGGAAGAGATCCCCGATAGCCTTAAGGAGGAACCACCACAGAGTGCAGTCAAAGAAGATGAGTCATTGCATAAGGGACACAAGAAGGTGGTCATAGCCACACTATTAGGAGTTCACAGGTGTCACACCTTCCGGATCATAGGGGTTGTACATGGACACCAAATTACTTCATTGATTGATAGTGGGGCCACCCACAATTTCATGGACGTAGCCCTAGTTGACATGAAGGGCATTCCGACAGAGGAGTTTGAAGGATTCAATGTGGAAGTAGCGGACGGGTACACTCTGGAGTTTACTCACATGATCAAAGGGTTACATGTGACGTTGGGTAACTACACACTGACTGATGATTTCTACGTGGTGGACCTAGCGCATACTAACATAGTTTTGGGCATCCAGTGGCTCTATTCATTAGGGGACATCAAAATGAACTACCAAATCATGAGGATGGAGTTCAGAGACAAGGAAGGAAGAAGGGTTGTTTTGAGGGGAATGAAGACAAATCCATCCAGGATCGTGTCAGTCAAGATGATGGAGGCCGCTCTCAGGCATAGGAACACCGTATGGGTAGCAGAATGTGTGATAACCCCCCATAAGGAAACAAAGGGTCATCAACGCTATCATATGGACATACAAAACCTTATGGGGAAACATGATAAGGTGTTTGGGAAGATCCCACTTGGAGTACCGCCAGACAGGGGATTTGAGCATACCATCGAGCTCGAGGAAGGGGCCAAGCTTGTTATTACAACCCCATACCAACATCCAAAGAGGTTCAAGGATGAAATTGAGAAGACCACTTGAGAGCTTCTGGAGATGGGACACATCAGACCCAACTCTAGTCCTTTTGTTTCGACTGTAGTATTGGTGAAGAAAAAAGATGGAACCTTGAGGATGTGTATAGATTATCGGGCCTTGAACAAGAACACCATTAAGAACAAGTACTCAATTCCGAGGACTGACGAGCTACATTGGAGCGATCTACTTTTCAAAGATAGACCTCAGATCAGGGTATCATCAGATCAAGGTACGAGAAGAGGATGTGCACAAGACCACTTTCCAATGCCACTATGGACATTATGAGTTTCTGGCCACATTCTAGTCATGCATGAACCATATCTTCAACAACCAGTTGAGGAAGTTCTTGCTGGTGTTTACGACCTGTTGATCTATAGCAGGACGTGGGAGGATCATCTGCAACATGTAGATGAGATACTTAGTATCATGGAGGAGCAGTCACTCTATGCCAAGGAGACGAAGTGCGAATTTTGCTTGACAAAGATTTTGTATTTGGGGCACATCATTGGTGCATAAGGGGTACAGGTCCATCGAGAGAAGATACAGGCTATACTTGATTGGCCCACACCCAAATCCTTGACAGAGTTGCGAAGCTTCTTGGGGTTATGTAGTTATTATCGACGCTTTGTGAGAGGGTTTTCCCAGCTTGGTGCACCATTGACTGACCTCATGAAGAAGGGTGCATTCAGATGGACCAAAGAGGCCCAAATGGCATTTGACCAAATGAAGGAGGTGATGAGCACTTGCCTGGTGTTAGCACTTCCCGATTTTTCTCAGCCCTTTGTGTTGGAGTGTGATGCATCCGGAGAAGGGATAGGAGCGGTATTGATGCAAAACAAGCACCCCATAGCTTTTGAGAGTCGCAAGCTAGGGGAAATTGAGAGGCTTCTTTCCATCTACGACAAGGAAATGTTGGCCATCATGCATGTGCTGGCCAAATTAAGAAAACATTTGATAGGAGGTCGATTTGTGGTGAGGACAGATCACAACAGTCTGAAACATTTCCTCAAGCAGAACGATTTGAGCGAGAGACAACAGAAATGGGTCAAGAAGGTGTAGGCTTATGATTTTGACATAGAGTATGTCAAGGGTAAGAACAACGTGGTTGTAGATGCCTTGTCACGAAGATCTACAATGTTTGCCATATCTAAGATTGCCGCGACTGGAAGTCTCTCCTTTTGGTAGAGTATTCCAAGAACGCCTTTGCAGGGGAGCTGATCGATGGAAAAATACAGGATAACAGGTACACGATAGTAGATGACATCATATATTATAAAGGTCGGATATATCTTGTTCCAGAGTCCACTCTCAAAGAGAAGATCTTGAGAGCTGTACACGACGCACCATTAGCCGGGCATCCAGGATACGTTAAGACCGACAGGCAGGTACGTGAGAGATTCTCATGGAAGGGTCTCAAGGGGGATGTCTTACAATATGTGAGAGAGTGCCTGACTTGTCAACAAAACAAGTCTGAGCTCACACACCCCGCAGGTCTATTGTAGCGTTTGCCTATTCCGGAGCAGAAATGGGAGAGTATTTCTATGGATTTTATCACAGGGCTTCCGAAGGTTCAGGGCAAGGACTGTATTTATGTGGTGGTGGACAGATTGACCATGTACGCTCACTTCTTCGCCATACCCTCAAAGTACAAAGCCCCACAAATAGCATAGCTCTTCTTGAGGGAGATATTCAGACTTCACGGACCACCTAGGGTTATTGTGAGCGAGAAGGATAATCGATTCCTCAATGCCTTTTGGCAGGAGTTGTTCAGATTGGCAGGGACAGAGTTGACACCCAGTACAAGCTATCATCCTTAGACAGACGGGCAGACTGGGATCGTCAACAAGTGCGTTGAGGGATACTTGCATCACTATGTTTCCAGACAACAGAAGGCGTGGATCATGGTTTTAAAAATCGGAACCGGCACCGGAACCGGTCGAGGGTCCAACCGGAACCGGAACCAGTAATGAACTGGTTTCAATGAACTGTTTTTTTTAGAAATACATAAAATATTTAAATTTTAATGAAAAAAATATATTTTTAAGATTTTAAATCATGTTTCCAAAGCATTAGAGACAATTAGAGACAACATATCTAGATTCCAAAGTATGCTGATGAATATATCAAAACGACACCAAGTACAATACATATCTAAAGATTGGAACATAAATACATAATCAAGGAGGCTCTAAATGGCCTCTACAACATCAAATAACATACTAAATTAGAGCCACTGATACTATAGGTGGGAATGCCAATGACAAATACAAAATAGCCATAGGGTAGATACTAGAATTGTAGATGGAAGAATCTCATAGCTCATGAGTCGTGATTGTCAGTAGTCCTCCATGTCATAATCATCAAGATTGGCATCACTACCACTGCTCTCTCCTCCATCCTCCTCCTCCTCCTCCCCTATATCCAATGCAATCCGTGAATTTGTTGATGTGGACTCTGGAGGATGACCCCTCAAGAGGATCACCATCATCAAAAGTGACCGGCTCTAGTACTAGTTCATTAAGATCCAAGTTGGCTAATGCCAACTCAACACTGTTGTTCAAACCCATATCATCAGAAAACACATCCCACATCTTTGTCTTTCCCTTCAACCACTCTTCTCTCTGCCTGTATATAAGACGAAGGTTGGTGTGCACATACACTACTAAGTCACCTGACACGACGACAAAGAGAAGAGTTCAATAGAAGAGTTTATACTTGAGTGAAGGGTACATTTTTACTGGGGTCGTGACAAAAGAGTTCAACAATCAATGCCACCAACATCAAGGTAGATAAAGGGCTTGGTTCTCTTGATTAAATGTCAGTTCCATACCCTCATACATGATAGAATCCAGTGGAAACATTGCAATCTTGCAAATCTTGAAATCTTGAAAACTGTTAAGTTTGCTAAATTTTGAATGGGACCTAAAATTCTACTTTCTCCATATGAAGTCCAATGAGGTTGGAACCACTCTCAAACATNNNCTGAAACAATTAATGGTAATGTTAAAAATTTAAGTAAAAGGATGAAAATGAAAGAATTTAACATTAGCATTAATTACTAGGGTGGGTGAAATGGAGGGGGTGGGGACCTCTTTAAATAGCATTAGTAAGGCAAAATAACTCTCAACTGCACACCAAAACACCTTACAACTCCAACTTGCATGAGAAAACATGAGCCAAGTACTTCTCTGTTACTTAGGTTTTAGGTTTTAGGGACCAAACCGACCGACCGATTTGGTTTATTGGCCGGTTTGAACTGGTTGACCATCAAACCGGTAAAACTAGCCGGTTCTGGTTCCGGTTGACCGGTTTTTAAAACACTGGAACTTGTGGATTAGATGGTTGCATCTTGGTGAGTATTGCTACAATACCACCCATCACATGTTTATTAGGATGAGCCCATTCAGGGCATTGTATAGCCATGAGGCCCCATCATTTGTAGAGTTGGCATTTGGCGAGAGCAGGGTTTCCAAAGCCAAGGATTGGATTCAGGAGAGCCAGGACATCCTGAGGGTCCTAAAGGACAATCTGAGGATGGCACAAAATCAACAGAAGACATATGTAGACCGTCACCGAATAGAGCGTAGCTTCGAGGTGGGTGACCTAGTTTTTCTGAGGCTCCAACCATATCGACAACCTTCTCTAAAGAAGAGTGGTGCAGAGAAGCTCCAACCACGTTTGTACGAGCCATACAGGGTGATCAAAAGAATTAGAGAGGTGGCCTACGAGCTAGAGTTACCGGAGGGCAGCAGGATTCACAATGTGTTTCACGTTTCTTGCCTCAAGAAGGCTTTGGGCCAGCAGGTTGCTTCTTCCACAAATCTACCACCATTGGACGAGGAAGGCTATTTGATCCTGGTTCTTGAACATATTTTGGCGTTCAGAGAAAAACACTTGAGGAACAAGATGATAAATGAGTACTTGATAAGATGGAAGGACTTGCTAGAAGAGGGTGCCACATGGGAGGGAGAGCAGATTTTGCAGCATCCTGGGCTGCAGTTGCTTGAGGGCAAGCACTCTCGGGAAGGGAGGACTGTCATGTCCCCTCCCAATTATCCCTCGAGGGGACACAATGGTCCAAGGGGCTCCCCGTAGACCATAGTCCCCAAGGATAGGGGAGTCGTGGGTGCCAAGGGGTGGGCACTAATTCACCCTTATAGAATGCGTGGGCTTGAAACAAGGAGGGCCGACCCCTTTGAAGAATAAATCACCTAAAAAGGAAGAAAACGAATTAAGGGGTCCTATAAGAAAAGGAGGGGCTCAATTGGAAGATACACAACTCGGATTTTGATTGGTGATTCTTTCTGAACTTGGGATGCACTGCCTCTGCTCTCTATTGGGTTGTTTAACCCCTTTCTTTGCTTAGTTTCGGTGGGCATTCTCACCCTAGCTCAGCCTTATGCCAGGAGCGCATCACTGGGAGGTTTCTTATTTCTTGGGGAAGTATTGGTGAGGACTGAACCTATTGCAAGAGCCACAGTATCTGCTTAAAGAGGTGCGCTGGAGCTCTGTATACAGGCCGAGATCTCCTGTCCTTGCTTAAGGCTGCCGCAGAGGTTGAAGGAGCAGGGCCGAACCTTGTAGGGCCTTCTGGAGGAGGGACTGAACCTTGCAATAGCTGGAAAGGTATAGGCTGAGGCTACAGAAGAGAAGCAAAAGCCTTTGGGGGAGCTCAACCAAGCACAGGTTTAATTGTTTTCTGCTATGGTAGAAGTTAGGGCTGTTTTCTGATACATTGCTGTTATTTGGTATACTGTTTGATCATAATTCTGCTGATGGATTATTACTTGTTGGTTAAAAGCACAGCCTTTGTTGAATGTGGTTACTGCATAGACATTACTGCTGGTGTGATTGCTCCTGCTGGTTATTATTGTAGAAAATCCAGGAACTATCAGCAGTCTTCTTGGTCTGTCTTTGACCAAGCTAAGACACTAAGTTTCTCTGCTGTTATAAAAATGTTTACTGCTGTTTTATGACAGCCAACTGTAGTTTTGTTTTGCTGATATATTATGGTTGTTGTTTAGGTGATTGGGTGCCCTTGCAAGTAGTTTCTGGTTAGATAAATTTTACATTTACTTTCCCAATAAACAACAACACCTATCTATCTTTAATGCTGAAATATGGGCAATAGAGCTTCTAACAGCAACTAAAATGCATGTGTAGACCACGGGTATTTTTGGTCTAAACCGGATAAAGCTTACAGGGAAAACAGTTTTGGAATATGATGTATATATCTCAATAGCAAAGATCTAAAGCGATGCGTGACACAACAATGAACACGGTACAATAGCTCAAGCCCGATGAAGCTATCGGGGCTCAGCGCGGATCTGTGAGGCCAAATGTTAGTGCGCCCCTCTCTCAAGCTGCGGTCACGCTTTCACGAAATGCAGAGCGAGAAGTGGGATGATGAATCCCCTCCACGGGGAATGGTACGTCTATTTAAGCACGTGATCAATGCATGGCCGATATCTCTCAGTTCTGATGTCTAGAACTCAATCTAAGAAGGAGACTGTCCAACTGAATGGTGCGCGCTCCTCATAGATGAAAGCTCTCGAGGAAATAATAGAAGGTAGATGCTCCTTCTATTGCTCCTTACAAAGCTAGGGCCTCCTCCTCAAGATCCTCATGCATCAAGCCCCAACTCCATAGCTCCAAAGCACTCTCTCAACAAGCAAAGCCTCATGAAGATATAAGCCCTCTTTTTTGCCTCTTTGCCCTCTTTAGGCATCCAAACCCAACCTAAGATCCAAGGGATTAGATCATCCCTAATCAAGGGTTGAGATCACCCAAAGAATGTGACCTCATAACCCACTTTTTGGGTTTAATTCCTAAGTCACTTTATGTCCCATCCAAAATCACAAAAGTGTGATTTAATGTTCTTACCAAAAAGTGACATTTTTGCACTTCAACCAAGTCAAGTACAAAATAGAGCATAAGTACATAGGACAAGGCAAATGTCTCTCCACATGTGCTAGAAGGGATAACACATGGGAACACCTCCCAAGGCACAAAACAAAACACTCCCTCTTACCGAGGAAGGTGTTCCTCACAGAGCCCATCTTGTCTCAGAAAAGACATGCTTGCCCAGAGTGGCCGAGTCCTTGGTGAGAATATCTGCAACCTTATCATCTGTCGGAATGTACTGATGCTGAACGGCCCCTCTCTGAACTTGATCTCGGATGAAGTGGTATCGATCTCGATATGCTTCGACTGTCATGGCTCTTGGATTCTCAGCATGAGAGAGAGTTTTATGCAACTCGATTATCTGTGAATCAAGGTGGGCCATCTACTGTCCAAACAACAACCGGTATCTTGCGGCCAAATGGCCTCCTATAGCTGGCACGGTAGGCGCCATATACTACGCCTACGTGAACTCAAAACAAGCCCGACTTACGCTTCGGTGAACGGGGAAACAGATCACGACCCCAAAGGCGGCACCACGAGGGTTGCTTTCTGTCGGCGGTATCACGCGATGCGAATGCATTGTAGCCAGCAAATGTAACTTTGTCTCCTCGTGTAGTCTAAGCGCGTCGGCTGTCCCAGCAACATACCTCAGACATGTTTTGCCCCAATCATAAGAACACCCCGCAGCTCGACCATATACTGGCTGAGCGTGTTCACGCTATATATCGATACAATTAACCGGATACATCGATGAACCGATCAGCGCACGTAGTGTAGCATCCACCAAGCGGCTATCACGAGTGACGGAGCTTCTTCCGGTTAATTGATCATAGGCCGACAGGCACCAGGTCCCTCCATCTGAAATATTTTCAAAATATTTGTTGCATACTTCACCTGCCTGAGAAATATGTGACCATTCTCCTGCCATACCTCCATACCCGGAAAATAGTGCATCAACCCAATATCACTCATCTCAAATTACGCTGCAAGTCCCGATGCGATCGGTATATGAGATGCTCCTCTGTGATGAACAAATCATCCACATATAGAATGAGAATAAGCGTGTCCTCCCCCCTAATGATGAAATAAAGGTTTGGATCGACTGTCGGCGGCTTTTCTCGAAGCCCATCGAAGCAAATAGGTGTCAATCAGGGAATACCAAGCTGGGGAGCTTGCCGGTCATAAAGTACCTTTCTCAGAAGGCACACGTGAGTTTCTCTGTCACTCACCTCAAAGCCACAATGGTACGCTCAATGTACACCTCACTCTCAATGAAGCCATTCGAGAAAAGCGGTCTTAACATCCATCGATGAATGCGCCAACCCATCTCTGCATAATGGCCATAATGGATCTGGTAAGAGTGTATCTGCATGGCCCAGTGCGAATGTCTCATCATATCGACTCCCTCAATCACGAGAGAAGCCCCGTGCCACAAAGCAGGCCTTGTGTTTCTCCAATCGCCATCTGCGCGACAATCTTGATATATCTGACCATCTAGAAGTCTAGCGGACTTCCCCACAGACCTCGGAACCACATCGGTTATCGTTGCGCACAATTGAATCATACTCCTCAACCATGGCCTCGCCATACCTGATGATCCAGCTGCCTGCGCCAAATGTCTAAGCTCCTTGTCACGGCGGTAGTCACTTCGTCTCAAGTATGCTCCCAATGTTGGTGGCCTCTCATCTGCTTGATCCTTGGGCTCCCCTACATTCTACATGGCCTCCTTGGTCTTCTGAAACCATCTCGGTCTCCTCTTCTGGGTGGTCAATGGAGAAGTGAGTCTCTCTGCCCAAAGTGAAATGGCCTCGAGGGACTGTTGCAACACTCTGCCCGATCCACGAAGTCGACTATCTCGTGATACGTGCTTTATCGGTGAACATCTTGAGCTGGTGACTGCGAAGGCGTGCAAGGTGACCACATCACCTGACTCTGCCATATCGACCCACGGTTTGTGCTCCCTCACGAAGCTGCAAGAGGAGTGCCTCACGCATCATCCTCAACTGCTCGGCTCGACTCAAGTGATCTAGCAAAAGCCCCTATCCTCCTCAAATCTCATCTACGCTCACAATCACTCTAAAAGTGATGCAATGTAGATCGGTAGGCTTTTGACACCTCTGATATCTACTAGAATCCCTGGCGGTGTGAAGTGCAACTTAGATCCTCTCTCTGTGGGGACATGTGAAAATGTAGCACATCCAAAAATCATGATATGCTCAACATAGGGCCTCATCCCTGTGAAAGCCACCTCAGGAGTCATCTTCCCAAAAAATCCTATGGGGGCTCCTGTACTGCAGATATAAGCTGCCATTAGCACATGCCCTTGCCCACAAGTACAAAGGTAGACTCCGATCATGCAACATAGATCTCATTGCACACAGCAATAGCCCAGGTTCTTCCTCGGCAACCCGTTCTGGGGTTGTAGTCTGGTCATCTCTCCCGATGCCCATACAGTGCAATCCTAAGCGTCTCGAGGAATACTCTCCCAGTTGTTTGACCATGGTGTGATCTTCTTTCTTGATTGGTTCTCCACAAGAGCTCGAACTCTCGCGGAACAGGCAGAAGACATCACTCTTGGCCTTCCGGAAATAGATCCAAGTCTTCCTCAGTGATGATCTATGAATGTGAGATAGTACTCACAACCACTCAGGACTTCGAGACATGGGCCCACGTCAGGTGTATCCAAATCCTAGTATCCCTAACCCAGATCTAGCAGCCATTTGGCACGGGAAGCGATGCCTTGGCGAACTTGCCAGCGCACACCCTCTGCACATCTGATCTTTCTGTCTTGCGATGCAGTGGCACTCTGTCTGCAACCTCTCAGATCTCAAGAGCTCCATGATGAAGGTGGGCCATCCTAAGATGCCACAACTCACATAAATATCTGCTTCTAGCTGTCGTCCTTTGGCCCCTAGCATAGTAGTGGCACGAAAAATGTCATGCAGTTCCCCGTGTCGCACTCCAATCCTCTGTGCTGGGTCCATAGAAGCTCCTCGAGGATAAATCAATACCTCGGGGCCAATAAACAAAACCTCAAAGCCTATGTCCTGGAGGGTGGAAGCCCGATATCAGTTCTTCTTCATCCGGGACGAAGAACATCGTGAGCGAAATAGGTGGCAAGTTCTCTCTTCTAAAAGAAACTGTGCCCACCCAGCAACTGTAACAATTCTGTCATCTACCAAAGATATGTCTATCCTGACATCGGGATCTCTGAGGTCCGAGAAGTGCTCTCGAATCCCGGTCATGTGGCTCACGACATGCATTGTCTATATACCAGATATCCGTTGAGTACTCAACCGAACTGCAACAAACATGAAGGCACACTCCCTCTGAAACAGAGTCGGGAAATCTACCTCCTCCTCTGGCTGCGACATTGTGCCACCCTTGTTCTTCTTCCTGTACGGACACTGTCCCGCATAGTGCCCGAACTTCTTACAAACAAAAGCACTTCACTTTGCTCATATCTACCCACGACCCAACTTTGCCATGACCAGCACTCGTACTTGCCACTCGACCAACGCCACTCCAGCGCTCCTCCTCCACTCCTCTGCTGCTGGCTCCCAGTTTTGGGACCTTGCCGACCACCACGGGCGGTCTTCTTCTTGCCCTTTGCCCCGAGAGAGGCAAGATCCTCTCCCTGTCCCTCTGCTGCGCCTGCGCCGGAAGACTCACGATGCTAACGATCTCCTCTGGCGAAGTCATCCCACATCCTCTCCCATGGGCAAATGCTCCCTGGCAACAATCCCACACTGAATGAGCAGCCCCGCGGTTTGGTGAAGCTATGCAAAGCTTGCCTCACGCAAAGTTAAATTTGAGATCTATCGCAAACTGGCTCAGCTTCGTGTATGATCTGGGTGAATCTGGCAAGGAATGATGGAATAGACTCATCCTTGAGCATACGGATGCTCTTGAGTCTCTCATGAAAAACCATCTTCCGGTTCTCATAAGAGCTCTCGTATAGAGGCGGTCAAAGCGCCCATCTCATATGCATGGGCTTCCAGTCACATGGGGAATGATGATCGGACTCCATACGGTCGTCCTCTTAGCCTTGTTGTTCCTCTTCACGTGATACGCCCACCAAGGCGGGGGCGATGGCGGGAATCAGCCGAGGAATTTCGCCATACGATTATGTCCCATAGCTCGAGGGTCTCCAAACGAAGACCATTACGGCCTTCAGAAGACCGGTTGCTAACTTGATTAGCTATCCTCAACTCCCACGCTATCGGGGTATCGACATCGCCTTAGCGCACACTCCAAGCTGATGCTCCTACGTAGGGATCACCGCCTCACTCTACGGTCCAAAAGCCGGTGTGAAAAGAGACAATAATGAGCGGACCTCACTCGATCAATGGGTGTGAAAGAGATCAAAAAGATGGAGTCTCACTCCCTCTTGCGTGGGTGTGAAAGACTAATCTCCAAATTAATGAAGCGCTAAAACCCTTTGCAAAATCTGCCAAATTAATGACCCTTTGGGGAAGAGGAGTCAATGGCTGTCCTCAAAATCTGCGAGAAATAGGTGTATATAGCAGCCACAATATTGCTGTCCAAAACCGTCCCAAAACAGTCTAGTGTCCAACAAAATCAGCGTGGCTTCGATACCATGTAGAAAATCGGGAACTATCGGCGGTCTTCTTGGTGTCTTTGACCAAGCTAAGAAACTAAGTTTCTCTGTTGTTATAAAAATGTTTACTGCTGTTTTATGACAGCCAACTGTAGTTTGTTTTGCTGATATATTATGGTTGTTGTTCCAGTGATAGGGTGCCCTTACCAGTAGTTTTTAGGATTAGATAAATTTTACATTTACTTTCCAATAACCAACAACACACCTATCTATCTTTTAATGTTGAAATATGGACAGAATTAAGAGCTTCTAACGGCAACTAAAATGCATGTGTAGACTGCAATTATTTTTGGTCGAACCACTGGATATAACCCCCCTGGGGAAAACCAGGGTTGGAATATGATGTATATATCTCAATAGCAAAGATCTAAAGCGGTAAATGCAATACAACAATGAACCTGTTTAATACTTAACTCCAAGCTGATGAAGCTATCGGGCTCATTGCCGGATCGAGGCCAAATGTGGTCGCCCTATAGTACCCGGATCTGCTCTGAAATGGCGAAGTCGGATGATGAATCCCCTCCACAGGAAAGGCTGTCCTGCTGCTGTGATCAATCTTGCAAGTGATATCTCGATTCGATGGCTAGAACTCTCTCTAAGAAGAGCTTGATCAAACAACATGTGCGCCCTCCTCCAAGTTGAAAGCTCTCCAGGAAATAATGAAGGTAGATGCTCCTTGCTATACACAAAGCTAGCGCCTCCTCAAGATCCTCATGCGTAATTTAACTCCATAGCTCCAAAGCTCCTCTCTCAACAAGCAAAAGCCTCCTTGAAGAATACGCCCTCCTTTGCTACTCTTTGCCCTCTTTAGGCATCAAGGCAACCCTAAGATCCAAGGGATGAGATCATCCCTAATCAGGGTTGAGATCTTAAAGAATGTGACCTCATAACCCACTTTTGGGGTTTAATTCCTAGAATCGCACATGTCCCATCCAAAATCACAAAAGTGTGATTTAATGTTCACTTACCAAAAAGTGACATTTGCACTTTAACCAAAGTCAAGTACAAAATATAACATAAATTACATAGGACAAAGGCGCACTTTAACCAAAGTCAAGTACAAAATATAACATAAAGTACATAGGACAAAGGCAAATGTCTCTCCCACATGTGCTAAGAAGGGATAACACATGGGGAACACCTCCTCAGGTACCAAATCAACAATTATCACTGTCATTACTGTATTGCTACTGCTGGTTGTTATCACTGTCATTACTGTATTGCTACTGTTATTACTAGTTATCATCACTGCCTTTACTACTGATTATATACAAGTTCATACTGTCCAAGTAGCGCTGTTAAAGATTGTTATTGAAGTCAGGTATTACCTACTGTTATTGCTGGTGCAAAACTGTTGTTTATCAGCTGCCCTAAGACCCTAGAAACCCTAGGGATATTACAATAGCCATCAGTAGCACCAATTACTTGCTCTCCCTTCAATCTTCTCATATAGCTAATCCCAACTTTTACTCTATAGTCATTGGGCCTTAGGCGAAAACCAATGTATTTTATCAATTTATCAAATGGCTCCAAGTTAAAGGCTAACACTTCAGCACATTGTCTTTCCAAGTCATCCCCTAAGCCATTGAACAATATATAAGATTTGTGAGCATTTACCTCCATACTTGTAGCTTTACAATACAAGTCCAGGACCTCCTTAAACTAAACTGTTTCTCTGACTGAACCTACACTAAACAGAGTTACATCATCAACAAATAGTAAATGGGTTAAAGAAACCGAGTTTCCCATATTGATACCCTTGATCCTTCCATCTCTTTTACAGGTTAAAACCATTCTACTTAATCCTTCTACCGCTAGTAAGAACATGAATGGGCACATTGGACATACCTATCTGAGGCTTCTCTTTGAGAAGAAGAATTTGGATGGTGAGCCATTTATTAGGATACAAAATATGCTGAGGCCAAACAACCCATTATCCAATTTACCTCTGAGACTCTCATTCCTATTTGGATCAGAATTAATCTGAAGTAGAGCCAGCTGACCTTGTCATATGCCTTTTGCCAAATCCAATTTTATCACCATGGCAGGCACATTTTTTGATTTTATTGTATGTAGGCTTTCTTGTGCTGCTCCCATTGCCTCATGTATCTGCCTATTGTGTAGAAAGCCAAACTGCTCTTTTGACATGAATTTGAGAATATTACCTTAATAAGTTAATCCTATTTGCCAGAATTTTTATTATGATCTTATACGCTGAATTGCACAAAGATATAAGCAGTAGTCTTCAAAGGGCCCAACACTTATACATTGAATTGCACCCAGAACTTTCCTCCAGCTCTTGGATTCTTCAATAACCCTTCACAGCTCTTCCTCTAGAAAATCATAAAACCCTAAGTAAAATTCGGCTGTCCAACCATTAGGGCCTAGACTCTTTCCTTTTTTTGATGATTGTAGGACTGCTTTGAGTTCTTCTGTGGTGACTTCTGTCTCTAGATCCTCATTATGATGTTCTTCAATCAATCTAGGAAAATAAGAACCAACTTTTAGGATCTTTGCAATGTTAGATTTGGGAGGTTTTTGCAAAAGACCTTTAAAATGACCCACACCTTCTTTAGCTATCTCCTTGAAGGATCTGACCTTCTGTGCATTCTTGCTCCTAATCTCCAAAATGGTTTTTATGTTCTTTCTGTGTATTTGCATAGTTTGGGAAGAACTTCGTATTTTCATCTCTCCCTATGTGATCCAGATTATACTGCTCTTTAGTTTTCACTCATCTTCTTCTTTTGCCAGCAATTTTCTTTTTATCATTCCCGCATTTTTAGTTTTGATTTCTCTTCTTCTGTAAAACCTCCTATATTTTCCCCAAAAAAATTCTTTATCTGCGCTTTTGTTTCCTCTAATTCTTTTTGTTCTTCTTGAGATTTCTTCCTTGCCCATTCAACCACAATTTTTTTTTTTTTTAAGATTTCTTGCAAACTGAAACATGGCAGACTCACCTGCATTAGCTTCATATTTTTGCCAATTATGGGCAACCGAAGTTTTGAAATCTTTCTCTAACCATTTGTAGTTAAATTTAAATGGGCTTGGGGGCTTCTGTTCGTCTTTTTCTATGTGCAATAGGATGGGTAGTTTGTCTGATCTACCTCCTCTTTCTATCCAGGACTTCATTATATTTGCTTCCTCCATCATTTTCTCTGCTACCATAAACCTGTCCAGTCTCTCTGAGTTGCCCTTTTTGTAGTACCTCTAGGTTGGAACCAACTCTGGAGGTTGTATATCACAAAGGCCAAGATTTGTAGTTTTCTAGTGGCTCTAGCCTTGCTTCTTCCCCCAGATTTCCCCTACCTTTAAAGTTAGGTTCAAATCTCCACCCATAATCACGTTGTCCCCTTTTGTATCGTCTAATCCCTTAAAATTGTCCCAAAATTGCTTTTGATTCCCCAAAGGACCATAGATATTAATGATAGTGAATAATTTGCTTTATAAGTTGATTCTTCAGACTTTAAAACTATCAGAAGAGTTGATAAGTTCCAGTGAAGATTTCCAGCTTGTTACTAAGCCTTCTGATCTTCCATCAGAATCTAAAGAGCAGAAGGACCATTATTTTAGGCACGGGGACAATAAGGCAACTGCTGTAACCCCTTCACACATTGTCTCTTAGATCAGAATAACATCAATATTGTACTTGGAAAAAGTATTTTGAGGGCTAGTCTTTTATGGGCACCACCTACTCCTCTTGCATTCTACATGAGGCACTCCTTTCTCTAAGTTCCCCCTTTATAGTAATTGCTTCCCTTTTTTCACTTCCTTTCTTGCTTTCTTCATAGCCAATGACAGATAGGATTTCCTACCTATTGAGTATACAAGATTATGCTCCAAGGCCAGACCCCTTTCTATTCCTTCTTCTCTATGAGCAACATCTTCCCTAGGTCCGAGTTTATTTCTAGGTTCGATACTCCCTTCCAAACCTAAGGACCTATCCTCTAGACCCCTACTGGATTAGCTTTCTAAGGGTACACCGTTATTGCTTATGATTCCCTTGTCTATCTGCAAATATTCTAAGGGGATTTTTTCTGCTTATTTTGGGGAATTAAGGGTTCCCTTCAGCATGTTGCCTTCCTTACATCTACCCACAGAGTGGTCTAACTGAGGAGAGGGTTCTGTTTTTATTTTCATTGGGTAGTTCCATATTCATATTTAACATAGAAGTTAGAACCAAAGAATCGAGGATTGTTTTTCTTACCTCTTTCTTGAGATTAGCTTGAAGCTTTTGGGATTGGATTTGTTGACTTAGAATCCAGCTTCCATTCCTCTGATTTTCTGTTTGAGGAGGCTTCATTGCCTTCAGAACTTTTGGACGAGTTTGACTCCTCTCCTTTTTCATTTTCTTTTGTCTCTGATTTTCCCTCCTTCACTTCAATTCCTCCTTCCATGCTTTTTGAACCAGCATTATTCTTTGGGATTTCTTTCTTCTCCCATCTTCTCACAGAGCTGATACAGTCTTTCCACACATGATCTTTCATGTGACACTTCCCACATCTAAAAGGAACCTTTCAGTAATCTAGAGGTTGGATTACTTTTTGCTTACCCCTGGATATCTCAATTTCTTCTAGTAAACCCTCCCTTAAATCTAATTCCACCAGAATTCTTATCACCTTTTTATCCATTTTTTATACAAAGTTTGCTTCAAAGTCGATGAACTTACTGATTTTGTTCCCTAATGCCTTCAGGGATTTCTCGTTGCAGAACTCCATTAGAAGTCTGGGCATCAAGACCCTTACTGGCTGGAATAACACCTATACCGCCCTTGGATCAAAGCTTGGCCTCTGATTCTTTTAGTCAAGGATTGAAGCTCCCAATACCACCTCCGGGCCTTTGTTCTTTCTGCATCTATCTCCATTTGAAACTCAAATTCTATCCAGCCACGAATTAAGATGTGAATATTTGGTGTATACCCTATCTCTTCTTGTCAACTTTTCTCCATCTCCATCCATAGCCTTAAGGAGTCCTCTGCTACTCTTTTACCTATAAATCTTCCAGTCAGGGTTTTTTTCATGTGACCTGCTATTTACTCCATGCCAATGTCTTCCCCTAACACCAAGCAAACCTTCTCTCTTTGAACTCTAAAGCATTTCCTCTTCCTCTTTAGCTTTGCCTGGATGGGATTCACACCTCATCTTTTTCTTTTCAAGAAATCCCCCCTCTACACCGGACAATTCAGCCAGAGATAAGGCACCAAGACCCTGTCTAGAGCCTATCTCTTCTTCTTTTGAGGTTTTTCTGTCTACTTTCCTTCTCGAATGATTGCTCCTCTTTTGAACGCCAAAGTAAATGAGGCTCCGCCTTAATCCTCCAGTTATTAATTCTTCCCCCTTCGGAATGACCTGTGAGCTCAAAGTTGTACCAAAAGTTATTCCCTCTGATATCCTTATCTGTCCTGTCATCCTGCACGGAATTTATGACTGGTACAGTGTTTGCCTCTGTGGAGCTTTTATAATTGCCTTTGGAAATTAGGGTTCCTAGTTCCTTAAAACCTTAGAAATTCCTCTTGTTTCTTAGAAATTTCCTACCCAGATGCCCTAGATGCCTTCCATACTCATCCAGTTCTTCCCTTGAGCTAAAGATAGAAGTCAGTAATGCCTCCTCTCTGTCCTCCGAATAATCAATTAAATCTTCCTCCATCTCTCCCTCCACCTTTTGACTTATTTGAGTATAATTGTTTTAAATATCAGATTAACATTCTCTTATATTAATTTTGAGAATGGTTCAGGTTTGCGGTGACCAATTTTGTTGGTTTTGGCGATTTAATCACCAATGCTTGAGATTTCACGAATTGTGATTTTTTTATGGTAACTAGAAAATTATTAAATTTGATGTGCAGTGTGTGAATACTTGCTTTGCAATAAAATGGGCATCAGAATCAATTTTTAATTTTCAAATCTTTTTATTACATTAACCATACGATCCATCATCCAACTTTACACGGTCTGTTTTTACATTTACATGACAGTTTAAGAAGCTTTTTAATGGACTAACTAGAAGTTCATATGGTCTCTTGACAGTCTGCATTTGTCCATATACATGCAACCATAAATTTAAGCTTCTGGTGCTCTGACACTAAGTGGATGTGCAAGCTTGTCTTGTAGGTTGGCTGCAAGCCGCAAGATTTCATTGTTGCATCTGCAAACTTAAGTTTCTGCTATCTGTGGAACCCTCAAAACCTTCTGATGCAGAATCCACAACACTCCCTGTTGTGGAATCTGCAAACTTGTTTTGCAGAAACTTGTGCAAACTAGCTGTAAACTTTAATTCCCACAGGAAGGAAAATACTGACTACAATATTGTAAATATTCAACTGCATTATTTACATTAAAATTTTGGATGTGATGACTTATATCGATTGCCTTTTCTTTTGGAGTTTCACGAGTAATAGTATTTTTTTTCCTCCGAAAAATTCGTAATTTCATTATGTGAAAACAAAATTACATTCACAGATATATACATAATACAAGCCATATATAATAGCCTTGTATATATTATCAAGAAGAAGGGTAGGTACCATGACTGTCGATGCAGTATATGCTTCATTGCATTTCCATCAGTGCAAACTAACCGATTAGTATATAACCAGTGCTCCCAAATATCCAAAAGATTATACATTGCCATCAAAATAAAAGTCTGACAGATTATCTGTCGATTAACCTATAATCTTAAAGAATTGTGCAAAAAACCAAAATATCACTCTGATGAGCCAATAAAAGTTAATTGTTCTGGAATTCATGAAGTGGTTTGTGATAAAAACTGTGGATGCCTGCTGCTGACTGTTCTTCTATATACCAACGACCATACTCTAATTGCGAGGCTTCTTTGGAAAGCCTGTCCGCCAACCGATTCCGCTCCCTCTAGAGATGAGTAAAATACATTGATGATTCTCAAAACTTCCTCGTAAATTGGAACAAGACGATAAATGTGACATCTTTGAACTCCATTTGCTCAGTTGATGATTAACAATGAGTCACCGAAAACTTGCAAAGTTTTGCAGCCCTTTTCCACAGCAAATAATAACAAAAGTTTTAAAGCCAAAAGCTCAGCATAGTTATTTGTCCCAGCCCCCAATTCTGATTTTATAAGGAAGAAATGGGTAGTGGAAAGGTAAAGACAGCCACCCCCCCCCACAGATAAGCTGATCCTCAGAAGCAGCCCCGTCGAAATAAGCCCACGACCTGGCCATGTCAATAGTTTCCTCCCTAATAATACGGGTAAGGCCGAGCCCCTCTCCTCCCGATTTTTTTTATAAAAATCAAGGATACCCAGGCAGTTAGCAGCCACTCTAACTGACCTCGAAATGACCTCGTCTTTGAATATAGCATTGTTCCGTGCCATCCAAATACCCCATGCAATTATGTAAGGAAAAGCCCTGGTATCATAGTTCCCCCTCGCAAGCAACCAATCCTTCAAAGCTTCATCAAAAGAAATTCCTTGCCAGCGCCAAAGTGTATTTGACAAGATTAGTGAATCTGCCCAAACACCCTTGGTGAATGCACAACAACCCTTGGTGATCCATTGTCTCCGCCTGTTCTTTGCACAACGAACACCAACCCGGACCATTGAACTGCCTCTTTTGAAGATTATCCCAAGTTGGTAATTTATTCTCCAAGATTGACCAAACCAAAATTTTCCCTTTTGCTGGGCAATGTTGTTTCCATAGTTTCTTCCACCACCAAATTGTTTCTCTGTGATGCAAAACCACACTAAGCTGAACATATCCCGCTTTTGGAGTATAAACCCCTCTCGGGTCACCATCCCATAGTAGCTCATCTTCCCGATCAAACAAATGTATATTGGCTCTCCTTAAAGCCCAAATATACCTGTCCCAATGGATTAGTTCATCCCCAATAAGACCTAGCATCTGCCCAATCATCCATCCTTGGTGCCATATAGTGGTTGTGGTTGGGCCCCCAAACTTGTGCTAAGTAAAAATAACCCCCACGCTCCAGTTGTGAGCGTATTTGAGCATTTAGTAGATTTCCCCGATTGCAGCTAACCCACAGATCCAGTCCAATCCGGACCAAATTACCTGTACCAATCCTCCGAACTAGGCCATTCCCGATCAAGTCGAAAGCCTTAATCACTGCTTTCCATATAATAGAGATGCCCGACAGTCTTTTGATTGGGTTCCTAATCCACTCAAGAATTGTAAGAGGCACAATATATTTTTGTTGTACAACTCTAGTCCAGAGGCTCAATGAGTTGATCAATCTGCACAAACACTTTGTTGCAAGAGCTTTGGCGAACAAAAAAATGTTTTTTAACCCCCATCCCCCTAAGGCCTTCGGAACCACAATTCTCTCCCACCAAACCCATGACAACATTTGCTTTTCCTTATTTCCCCTCCATAGATAGGAAAAACAAACTTTCCTTGCTTTTTCCAGGATGCCCTTTGGAATCCACGACAAGGACATCCAATAGACTGGGATTGCCTCCAGAATCGACTTAATCAATACCAATCTCCCAGCCCTTGACAACCACTTGTGACTCCTAACCTTTGACCTTTTTTCTAATTTTGCAATAAGCCACATCCAATCTGTCTTTTTGTAGTCATTTGGTTTTAACTGAAAACCAAGATATTTCAACGCTGCCTCCATTTCAAGCACCTAAAAGGGGAGCTGAGATAAAATTTATCGCAAATCATCTGCTTCCAAGGATGCAAAGGTGATGCTGGACTTTTGTTCATTGATCAACATATTGGTGGCCCTTTTAAAGAGTGTAAGACCTTCACACAGTTTGTCAGTATCTCTCCTTGATCCATCACAAAAAAATAAAATATCATTTACAAAGAGCAAGTGAGAGATGTACAAACCCGAGGAAATTTTGATTCCTTTGCAACTACCTGAGTTCTTTGCCTCTACCAGAAAACGACTAAGACCTTCTGCCACCAAGAGAAAAAGTAATGGTGACAAGGGGTACCCCTGTTGTAATAAAAAAGAGGAAGCTGTGCCATTAAGTAGAATAGAGAAGGATACAGTTGACAAACACCCCATCACCTAATTTGTAAAATCCACCCCAAACCCAAGGTGTATCAATAACATCCTAATATAAAGCCAATTTACTCTGTCATATGCTTTTGAAAGGCCTATTTTCACTACAACCCCTCAGATTTTTGGTTTTCATACTGTGCTGACCTTCTTGTGCTACCCCAATTGCCTCATGTATCTGCCTTCCCGCCAAAAAAACCAAATTGTTCACTTGAAATATTCCTGGAGAGTATAACTTTTAATCTTCTACTTATAACTTTTGAAATAATTTCTAAAGACAATTACATAAAGATATTGGACGAAAATCATCAAAGGAGGAGGGATTATCTGACTTTGGTATTAGGGCAATGAAAGTTGAGTTTAAAGGGTCATTTATATGGCCATTCACCCATGATTCCTCTACCACCTTCAACACATCTCGACCTAACAGATCGAAGAAACCCAGGTAAAATTCTATAGGCCAGCCATTAGGCCTTGGGATTTTCCCCTTTTGAAAAGAGTGGATAACTTCCAATAATTCCTTCTCAGTGATAGCTGCCATTAAGCTTTGATTGTCTTCCTCCTCCACAAAGCGAGGAAATAACCTGACAACTAGTACAATTTCAACAATAGATGACCCCTCCTGGACATTGAAGAGGTCTCGAAAATGTTTTATGCCCATGGAAGCCATACCTTCAAAAGCGTTGACAACTTCTCCATCCCTCTTCTTTAATCCCCAAATTGTATTAGCCATTTTCCTGCCTTTGGCTTACGCTTGAAAGAATTTTGTATTTTCATCCCCACAAGTAAGCCAAATAGCACGTCTCTTTAACCTCCACAGAGCTTCTTTATCCAATCTAACCAGATTCTCCTTATCATCTTGGGTATGAAATCCTTGCCCAAATCCTTCCTGCACCTCCTGAAGAGATTCTTCAATGTGTCTTAATTCATGTTCCTCTTTAATCTTTTTTCCATGTGCCCAAGAAATAGTCGCTTGTTTGATCATTTTTAAGTTCCCCACAAACTGTACAGCCGCTGGAATTTGATGATTAGTAGCAACGAGGGTCCACAGACCTCTAACCAAAGCTTGATATGTCGGATCCATTAACCAACCCTCAAAAAATTTAAACGGGCTAGGGGCTCTCCTTCCCCTGTCGCTTAACTCCAACATAATCAGACTATGATCAGATTCACCACCACATGCCACCCATTGTCTGACTAATGCCAAAGACTCAATCAATCCCTCCACCAACAAAAACTGATCCAGTCTCTTTGCCACCCTGTTTACCCCGACCCTTCTATTTCTCCAAGTCGGATTCAATTTTGTGGGCTCAAAATCCATCAGTCCATATTGATCCAACAAGTTTAAAAAATAGTTGGTTAAAAGGGTTCAGTACAGCTCGAGGTCCCCATACTTCCGCAACCCCTAAAGAGAAGTTGAAGTCGCCCCCAATAATATTCTCCCTCTCACTAAACCAAGAGCACCTAGCAATGGAGTCCCAATATCTTTGTCTGTCTAAATAGGGTCCATAGATGTTTACAAGAGTCATAGAGCGACCCAAATCTGCTGAGTAAATGTTCAAACCGATCCCCGACTCAAATTCCCAAACACTCTCATAGTTACACTTCTTTAATAACCACCCAATAGCCAAACCATCAAAATGACCCCTGGTATCCACTGCTGCAAAAGCCCAACCAAACAACAAGGATTCAAGTACCGACACCACTGATTCACTAACCCCCAGAGTTTCTTGAAGAAAAATAACCTCCGGTGATATAACATCCACCATTCTCCTTAATGACGATTTTTTTGACGAGTTCGCCAACCCTCGGCAATTGAAAGACAAGATTTTCATGAGGCAATTTCCCCTTGGGTTTGCTTTGCTCTAAGCGCCCATTCGATGGAAGATTGCCTACCTGAGGCCAAATCAATCCTGGCCCGATCTTGAGCCCAAAAAAGGTGGGACTTTCTACCCCGTCCTCTGCCAGACATAGAAGCACGAGGAAAACATCCCAATCCACGCCCCCCATGCGCATCCTCCCCGCCTGCTAAAAAATCCTCTTTTATAATGGACCTATTCCGTAGTGTATATCGAACCCTGCTGTCATTTGAGGATGAGTTTTTGGAGATCGACGAGGTAACACAAAGAGTAGGATTATTACTAGACGAGACCTGTGGAGAAAAGGGGGGGGGGATAAAATACCAATGGACACCCCAGAAAAGGTGGGGCCAGTAACTCCTGATACCACACTAGTGGCTAAAATATCTTGGGAAGAAACCAAACATGACAAAGTAGCACTGGGTACTGACGTTCCCAAAAAAGTGGCCAACAATGTGACTAAGGGAGGAGGATAAAAATCACCACTAGAAGGATCATGACAAAGGATAGGTGCTAGACTCGCATGAGAAGGGCCATTCAAAACCCTGTGAGGAATGGGAACCAAAGAATCCCAGAACCCCATCCATAGCCAAGGAATAAAAAAAAGAAGAAGCAACAGACGAAGTGGCATCGAGAGTCCACTTACCTGACAAATCCATCACCTGTTGACTAGCCTTCGCAGATCCTTTTTCTTTTCCATAATTAATGGCTGCGAGTTTTTTTCCACCGACAAAATGGGGGTCCTCGTGCTTCCCTTTTCTGCATGAAAATCCTTTGTTGCCGCCTCAAAACCACCTTCCTCCAATCTCACATCCGTAGTCGGCCTCACCTGCTCAATAAGCTGCTCGTCTCCCTTAGTAAAACAAGATTTCCCTTTGAAAGGTAAAGTGCAGTCCGCAACCCCGTGACCATAGACATAGCTCCTGTGACATCTGAAGGGAATACCTTCATAGTCCAGTGTCTGGACGAAAGACCCAGATGCCGTTTCAATAACCAATTCCTGAAGTAGACTCGACCGAAGATCTAGCGCACCAAAATCCTAGCCATCGACATACGACTTGACTCTTCAAAAGACATGTCCGCTTCAATGAAGTTGCCCAACTTGTTCCCAATCGCTGCAAACCTAACAGAGTTCCAGTACTACATAGGAAGACTCGACAAACAAACCCAGATGGTTCCTCATCCACCTGCTCCTTCTTGGCATCAAAGGTTGGAGTCCACCTTTTGAGAACAATAGGCGTCCCTGCCATACTCCAAACCTTTAGTAATACTCAATTTACATCCTCCTTGGAAGAAAAAATAAAGGCAAACCAACCTCTTGCCAAAAGCCGGATGAGTGGCATCTTTGAAATATTTTGATTCCAATTTGTATTAACCCATTCCCTCAAGAAAACCACACCTAATCCCCCCCCCTCACTTTGCCGACCACTGCCTGCTCAAAGAATTCCACCACCCTGTCCATATCTATATCGTCCCCAAACACCAAGCAATCAAAACTTTTCATGTCATGAGCACATTGAGTTCCTTTGCGTGAAGACATTTTTCTTCCCCCAACACCCTTCTGGCCCTTTGATATCCCTTCCTTGATTGTGTTGTGGAGTAAGGGGTTTTCCAGTGAGGGTTCAACCACCGTGCCCTCCCTGCACTTCAACCCTTGAAAAAACACCCACATACTTCACCACTCCCCCAAGGTTACCTTCCACATCAAGGAGAACATCTGACGAAAAAAAAGTGTTGTTGATGCTAATCCCTAAAGATGCCTTTGGAGACGATCCCCAACATCCCCCCTCGACAAGGCCCCCAATATTGGGGCCACTACCTCTCGAGCCAACTGCCCCTAGGGCTGGGAACAATTCCAAACCATGCTCCACAACCTCGAAAGCTCCCCTTGAAAAATCGCCTTCCAAACCCACAGAGAAAACCAACCCATCAGAAAACGAAAAATCATTCGTGGGTGAAAGCCTCGATCCTAGCTCAACGGACATCAGACCCTCCGAACCCACAAAACCCTCTGCCATTACCATCGCATGTTCGTTGACAACATATGTTGGATTCCCTGCCGTAAGATCCACTCAATCTACACCAGTCGACATCATGCCTGTTAGAATATAATGGATGTGCTTGTTTTACCATCGACAATATCACTATTGTCACCCAACCATAGGTCAAAGCCACCCTCCGAGCACCTTAACCTTGACTGAGAATCATTCTGGAAGCAAACCATAGGCTAGATAGCCAAACAAAGGGTAGCGCACCTTTCTCCAAGGATAGCGTACCAAACAAGAGCTGATTAGATAGTCCAAACCATAACCAAGAGATAGTCCAAGCCAAAACCGAAATTTGCTAGCTGCAACAGCTGCAACGACAACTCTCCTCCAAACTTGCGCACAAACTGGGCAACTACAGTGCGCACAAGTGTTGTTCTGCAATTTTGAGAATGCCTGCCATAATGAAGACTGGCCTTCTGTATTTATACTAATTCTGGCTAACTGCCTGGGTCGACTTCTCATTTTGGGTACCTATTTACTCAGTATATATTATTTCTTCTGGCCGACTTCTCTTGGAGGCTAATAACCTAATACAAATTATCCTCTTGAGCCGACTTGTCTTCTAGGGTTATTAGGCAACTCATTAGGGTTTCTTCTTGCTTCTCGGAGTATTCTATTCTCATTAGGTTTACACGTGTAGGTAAATACTTCCTGCAGCTACCATAATATCAACACTCCTTCCTAGCTAGGGAGGTATTACAGGTAATGGTCTTGAGCACAAACATACCATTCACTAGGTAGCATCAACATAGTTGTATAGACTATCTCATGACTAGATCATGAGCACCATCATCACCATCAATGTCATCAACTGCATCATCTCTCGAAACCATACTCCATCTGAGTAATTAGACATGATACTAGATAAGTCACTCACACCATAGAGTGACAGAAGAGCCATTCTTCTAATCTGGACATATGTCCTAGAAGAATAAATGTCTTGAACCATTTTCCGTCTGGGAAATCTCTGTTCATTGATCATCCATCTAGCTGATAATCATTTTCAACATTGCTAATAGTCTTCAAGGCAATCAGAACAATATCATTCAATAGAACACAACTGTGTCTAGACTCTATCCATAATAGTACACAACTACAATCCAGTGGTACACTACCACACCAAGTAGCACACATGTACTTGATCAGTGACGTATAGTCACAAACAGTG
>SNQJ01S0001994.1:69350-99693 GCA_010110895.2 Picea sitchensis | reverse complement strand
CCACTCATCACTGTGTGCCCCTGCATACTCATGTGATCTCCTGTATACACCTGCAACATCCTGGATCCTGGGTGTACTACAGGGTCATCCTCTACATGAAGGTCAACCAATCCTAGAACACAAATGGAAGTGTCCTCATAACTGCCCCTGGCTCTGGAATCCCCATGTCTACGTGTGTGCTTAACTGTCTCAACACCCCTCGTGAAGGGTGGTCCTTGTGACCTATGGACATCCTCATGTATCTCTGGATCATATCTCTCCATACTCATCAGTGATCCAGGGTACTCCTCATGCTCCTCCCTCAACTGGTGCTCCACTGCTAAACCACAAACATCCTCTTGCAATGTGCCTGAGGGATATATCTGGCTCTCTGATGAAATAGATGTAGTGGATCTCTGTCTAATTTCCTTAAGGAGCTCCTCTGATATGGACTTTGATTCTTGAAGGGTTGTCTGTGTGCCTTCCGAGAATCTCCGCACCAACTCATGAGTGAGTCGGTCCACCTCAACCTCTTGCTCCCTCAATGCCCTGTGATACATCTCACCAACCTCCAATAGGTAATCCCTATCCCTCAACAATTGTTGGTGGTCGACCCTCATCACAATCACTCTCTCCCTGAGTGTATGGAAGTTATCAATGACAAGTCCCCCATTTGAACTATCCTGTGCCATCGAGGCCCTCCAACAATAACCTGCCACCAATGCATGTTTATCATCAATGCATCTAGTCGCTGCCATGATCATGTCCTCATTGACTCTCAATTGTCTTGTCGAGTGTTGTGACACCTGGTCACAATCCCGTTGAGGTGCTACCTCATGCCTCTCACTGCTAGTGTCAACAATGGAATCCCCAACAACACACTCCTCAAAATATAAGGCACTGAACTGCCCACTGTCCCCTGTGCTACTAAGTCCTCATGTATGCCACTGCATGCCATCACCAACTGCGACCCATATCTGAATCACACCATATCCTGTATGGGCAGCCGTATCCTCATGTGCACTCACCCTACTAATATCATCTGCGCCTGGATCCCATACAGATGTGTCCAGACACGTGCTATGGTCATTTCGAACAATAAGGAGTGCATCCTCATCATTGTAGATCCATCCTGGGAGTAAGTGTCCCAACAAGTTGTCGGTCTCCACAACCTGGTTCATCAATGGAATCTCTAAGAGCGGTGATTCACTCTCCTCATACTTATAGGTATGTGTAAGCTCAACTATCTCCAAGCCATACCTCTTCTCCTGGGTTTGCAAATCCATATGTTCCTTGTGTATAATCCCCACACAAGGCTCCTCTACCATATCAGGAATGCCACTGATATCCTCATGTGTCGTGGCTAGCATAGGTGACTGAGAAGATGAAAAATGTGGCTCACTCATCATTCTCCATACATGACTTCCTGGAAGCCATGTCTACACGCATCGGTAGGTCATTCAACCTCCTAATCTCATCATGTCTAAGTGCCAACACATATGAATCCTCACAAGTGTCACCACTATGCTGAAGTGTTGAATCCTCAACATTACTTGATGGGGAAGATGAAGGATATGCGCTATCATCCTGTCCATACAACTGTCCCTCAGATGCACAAGAGTCACTAGCCTTATCGGACTGCTCCAAATAGGCATCTATGGTTACATTCGCATGCATCTCCTCATCCTCGCTATCATAGTGCACCTCAACAATGTGCACCTTCCCTTTACCCCTACATCTGTGATTTGGCTTCCAAGGCACTTTGCAACTGTAGCAACGCTGCCTGCATCTAATGGGTGTAGGCTCCATTTGTGCTTCTGTCAATCCACTCACTGGGAATGATGTTTCTAGATCCTTATCTGATTTTCCCCTTAGGCTGGCAGGAAAACCAGCTCTGATACCATTGTAATGTTCCTGACTTGGCTAGTCTAGGAAACGCTGCTAATGTGTGTGTAGGATCAATGGTTTACAACATATAAATGATCATACAAGTAATAAACGCGACAAAGGACTGCAAAGTTTGTATTATGATATCTCTGTGGATTACAAAATGGTCGAATGCGGTTGAATAAACTGACAATACTCGACTAGATCAACAGACAAAGGATCTTAGCCGAAATACAAATAAGCAACTAAAAGATAATACTCGAAATATGGGAGCATTGCGGAATCAATGGATGTGCTGGGACTATGGCAGCTTTGACGGTAACTGCTGGAAGTCTGGAAAGTTCACCCTAGGAGCTATACTTCTCGGAATGGCTTGGAAACTGTCCCAAATGATGCGTCATGCTCTAGTCCTCAGTACTGCTATCTGTCGGACCCCTCTGTTGATGAATCTGGACCCCAGATGGATACCCCTAGGGGAATGCACCCCTCTTCTTCTGGCAAAATGAATCTTAATGATTCCACCGTCAGAATCGGACGAGATATGTCTCAAAACGATCTACTGGAAAATGGGTCAGAAGGGTTTCTCTGAATCTGGTCTGATGCTCGCTCTGGAACCCCGAATGTGCCTGCCAAAAGTGTCGCATGTCCAAGTCTAGAAAATGCGTCCCAGTTGATTCCTCCGTCAGAATATGATGAGGAAGTAGACAAAAGATGCGCCTTGCCCTCCTCTCAAATGGGTAGGAGGGAAATCTCGGAATTCTCCATGGATGGGATAAGTCGACTAAAAAACCATCTCGGAAGTTGCGCCCTCACTCTGGATGAATGTGCCCTTGCTGCTGAACACTGTGTAACTGCTGCTGAAGAATGATGGAAGACCCGAATGATCTTCCCGGTGACTAGGGTGTGTCTTTCAACACCAAAATCAACCAACTGGTGTCTTCCTCCTGGAATCCACTGAACTATCTCTCCTGAGATGCGCCTCTTCTCCTCAATGACAAGTCATAATCTGCATAATCATGAATTAGGTCGTTGACCCTTCTCTTATAGCTTTTCTAAATCCTAATTCACTGCTGAAACCCTAATTCGTTGTTGACCTTTTCCCTCCAAGTGACTTTTACTTTATTTTATTATTCCTCGATTAAATCCCTTAATTAATTAATTAATTAACCATTTTACCTCTAAAAAGTGATTTATCTATCCTTATGGCTTCTCCGATCACTGAAAGTCACTTCTCATCATCTTATCCTGTAGTGCTCTTCTTCCTGATTCCGATGAGCTATTACACTAAGAGGTTTCTCCAAGTAATATGCCCATTGTGACCTTCTTGGTGAATTTAATTAAGATATGACTCATAATAACTCAAAATTACGGAAATCGTTGGAATGAAACATAACCAAAGCCAAGCTGTGCAGAATGGTTCCTGATGATGAACGATGCAAGTCGGGCCCAATAAAACCCCTCAATATCTCCCGAACTCTCTGTCATCCCTATCTGGCTACTCTGGTAGGCATAACACTCTGTAAAATTATAATGTCCCAAAATGGGGACATTACATCAACTCCCTTGACATGTCCTCATGTGCTCTCCACATGGGACGTTGGGCTATAAGCCCAAACCCACTTATCCCTTCTCGGATAAGTGTCATCACAGATCAATTCACTTCAGTCACAGAGGAGTACGATCTAGAGAATGTTTCAGGAAGCTGCAGACATCAACACTCCCTTTCAGCGAGGGAGGCATTCTTTGCCACACCAAGTCTGTCACGAAAGTACTTGAACTTCATCCTGGTAAGGGTTTTGGTAAGAACATCAACAACTTGCTCATTTGTAGGAAGGTACTGCACCAATACTGCCTTCCTCTGCACCATGTCTCAGATGTAATGGTACTTGATCTCAATGTGTTTCGATTTGTCATGAAACCCTAGATTCTCTGAGAGCTTCACACAACTCTAGTTATCACAATGAATAACGGTGGAATCTAGCACATGTTCAAATAAATCTGCAAGGAGCTTGCGAAGCCACACTGCTTCACAGACTGGCACACTCAATGCAATGTACTCTGCTTCTGCAGTACTCAAGGCCACATAAGTCTGTTTCCTGCTACACCAGGAAACCATGGAAGATCCCAACGTGAAGCAACACCTAGAGGTGCTCTTCCAATCCATTGTGCTCCCTGCCCAATCAGAGTCAGTATATCCCTGCAATCTCATGTCAATACTAGAAGTATATCTCAGACCATGTCCAATTGTTCCTCGCAGGCATCTCAACATATGCTTCACAACAATCCAGTGTGTCTGTCTTAGTTGGCTCATAAATTGGTTAAGTGCACTCACTGCATAACAAATATCTGCTCTGGTGTTAACCAGATACATCAATGATCCAATCAGTTGTCTATACATGGTCGGATCAATCTCGTTGAAATCGGAAGAAGACACACTTAGTTTCTTCAGATTTGTCACTATTGGTGTAGCCATGGGTTTACAGTTCAACATCCTAAATTTTTTCAATATCTCAACTGTGTACTTCCCTTGACTTAGGAAGATCTCATCAGTTCTCTGCCACACCTCTAGTCCCTAGAAGTAATGCATCATACCAAGGTCCTTCATCTCAAACTCAGAGGCCAACACATACTTGCATTCAGTAATAAGGCTCTCTGTACCGATGATGAATAAATCATCAACGTAGAGGACCAGAATCAGGGCCTCACCGTCAATAGTCTTGTAGTACAGGTTGGGATCAACAACACTTTTGCTGAAGCCCAAACTCATCAGGTGTCCATCAATCCTCGCATACCAAGCTCGAGGTGCCTGCTTGAGTCCATACATGGCCTTCTTCAACCTACACACATGAGACTCCTCATGTATGACGAAACCATCTGGCTGTTCGATGTATATTTCTTCCTTAATCTCTCCATTGAGAAAGGCCGTCTTCACATCCATCGGATGTAGTCTCCAACCCATGGATGTTGCGAGGGCAATAATCGTCCGGGTAGAAGTGCATCGAGCAACATGAACAAATGTCTCCTCATAATCTATTCCCTCCACGTGAGAGAATCCTTTAGCAACAAATCTTGCTTTGTGCTTCTTGATGCTTCTGTCAGCTATATGTTTGGTCTTATAGATCCATTTGGAAGTCACTATAGACTTCCCTTAAGGTCTCAGAACAATATCCCACACATCATTCTTCATGACAATAGGTGTATGTCTATGGACAATACATGTATGCTACTGTGGTGGATGTGTTCCACTGGTCGTGACTATGTGTAAATTCTCTGGCTCTTTCACACAAATATTTCCATTGGTCCACAACCTATAGATGTTCTATTGAATGACATTCATTTGAGTGCCATGAAGACTATCAATAATGTTGGAAATGATTACCAACTAGATGGATAGTCAGTGTGCTGGTGGGCATACATTCTCCAGGCGGAAAATTGTCCATGATATTTATTCTTCTAGGACGTATGTCCGGATTAAAAGAATAGTCCTTGTAGCCCATGGTGTGGCTTCCAACATATTCTTCTAGGACATATGTCCGGATTAGAAGAATGGTTCTTATATCACTGTGAAGTAATTGACTTATTCAACATCATGCTTGATTATTCAGATGGAGTATGGTTTCGAGAGATGATGCAGTTGATGCTATCAGATGACACTGATAGTGATGATGGTGCTCTTGATTTGATCATGAGATAACCTCTGTGGCTATGATGATGCTACCGGTTGAATGATCTGTTTGTGCTCAAGATCATTGCCTTTAATACCTCCCTAGTTAAGAGGGAGTGTTGATATTTTGGTAGCTGCGGGAGTTATTAACCTCCATGTGTAAACCTTGACAAGACTAGAATATTTCGGGAAGCAAGATAAACCCTAAAAGCCTTGGACATAACCCTAGAAGACAAGTCGGCTAAAGAGAATAATTAATATTGAGTTTCTAGCCTCTAGAAAGAGAAGTCCGCCTACTCAGCTAAGAAAGCGCAGTATAAATACAGGTTGTCAGAGCTCATTTGGACACACACAACTCGCAACTACAGAAATTTAGCAAGTGCGCAAGTTTGGAGAGTAGCTGCAGTTGCAGCTACTGCAACTTGTATTTTTGGTTTTAGGCTTGGACTTTCTCTTGGTTATGGTTTGGACTTTCTTCCTTGTGCGCTAGCTCTGGAGAGAGGTACGCTACATTGATTGGCTATTGCTTCTAGGGTTTGCTTCCAGAATTATTCTCTCTGTCAAGGTTAAGGTGCTCGGGGTGGCTTTGGCCTATGGTTGGGTGACAATATTGCTATATTGTCTATGGTGAAACAAGCACACCTATTTTTCTAACAAGTAGAACTATCGAATTGTAAAATAGTCTACCCACCCTAATTCGATCTTCTGTGGAACTGTGCGTTTAGAGGGTTCTTGGAAAAACCTTGATGTATTTCGACTCCCATGATAGCTTCTACTTTGAGCACCACCTGTACTGGAAGTAATATTCTTCGAAATATCGGTCATTTGTTTCTGTTGATACATTTATTGGTTGAAGTATCGACTTTTGTGATTAGGATGTTGATCATGCGTCCTTGCAACTTGATCTTTACTTCTTATACTTGTAGCTTTTTCTTGATTAACTTTTGGAATTAAGTCTTCTTCATACCTCTGGCTTTTTTGTACTTTGACATTTGAAGACCTCTTAACATCAACTGGATTTGCACCCTTTTGAGTTGTAAAGTTGATTGGGTCTATATTAATTCCTTTATCCACAATTGAGATTTTTACATTCAAAGACTTCTCTAGTTCCATAGGTTCAATCATTATTTCTTTATCAACCAATGATTCCTTGTTGATAAGTTGCTCTAACTTGCTCTGTAGTGACTTCTTATCACTCTTTAATTTCTTAATTTGTGTGAGTAAACTTTGATTATGCTCTTTTTAGTGAGAAATCTCTTCGTCTTTATTAACGAACCTTGTCAAATTCAACTTGCATCTTTTGTAGTGTGTCTTTTGATTATCCTGAATGATCACCTTTGAAATGTCTCTAAGGTCTTCTAATGTTGGAGCTTTTGGATTTGTCTTCATTGTGACATCTTGCATCGTAAACTTTTGCTTCTTATAGGAGAACGACAATTTTTTTTTCTTCGTATTTAAGATGAAAGTCCCCAATGTGTGCATCCGTGGAGAACCTAGAATTAACTCACTATCATCAAGAAATAAGGATCTAACAATGAATTGCGATACAAGGGTATAGTCTCGAACGTTTAGTTGTAGATTGCTTATGTCATATTCTTTTTCGTTACACGAGTCTATCTTTTCAGTTATATTTGACTCAGGAATCAATAATTGGTTAGCACATTCGACTCTAACATAATTACTATTCTCAGTAGGAGCAATAGAAATAGTAATATCCTTCCCTGCAAGTGTCCCTTTGATTCTAGGTAGCACCGCAACACTTTTCTTTGTAGTTTAAGGAAATCTTCTTTATTTATCCATTTTGTTTTTCGTTGAAATTTTTGCGATAATTAATTTCCTTGATTATGAAGCTTATATACCCCTCTCCTTTTTCTTCTTTTCGAGGATTAATTAATACCCTTATAAAAAATTCTTCGATTACTTCCTTGAAAATAAAAAGGTTCTTGCACTCCTCTCGCTTTCACTTCTTGTAGTTTCTTCTTAATATGCTTAGACTTTTTCTTTTATATAAAATTTTATTTTGTGCTCTTTCTACTTTTCCCTTCTCCTTGGTATAAAAAAAAATACCTTTTAATTATCACTTTTTATTGTAACTTAGGAAACCCCCTTTTTTTAACTTATCCTTGATATTCTTAACTTTAATGAAAAATCCTATCTTTTTAATCTACTTTAACTCGACCTTAAAAGTCACGTGCTTAATATTTGGATGGTTGCGCCTTTGTTTTGTAACAATAATGTAAAATATTTTGTTTTTAAAATTAAATGTGGGTAACAGGGTATCAATGAATCTCACTACACATTCTTAACTGTTTACCACTCGTCTCTCTACGCAAAATCCACAACGGTTTTCCTCAACCACTTTGCTTGGTGGCTTGTGACGTCGTATGTCAGCCACTATGTGAACCGCACTATATTTCTTCTGTAGTAGCAAGAAATTCCGTCACTTACAACTCAAATTCTGTCCGCTAAGAATTGGATTGGCGGTTGCTCTGATTGATGGTTACATCCAACAGTCGACGCACTTCCTCCAGTGGATTCGCTCAAATCTTTGCTTGTGACTGCTCTCTCACACAACTCGATTTGTTGACTCGAGCTACTTCAACTCAACCTCCACATCCTTGGCTACAACTCACGTGGATCATTGCCTCAACGTGTTAAGGTTTTAGCTATTATTAGGTTTCTTTTCAATTTACTAGATAACCATAGCATAGATAGGATCACTGAGAGAAACACGATCACAAGATACACAACATTTATCCTAGGAAACCCTCATGGGGGAGAAAACCCAACAAAAACTTTCTTAATATAGATAGCCAATACAATGCCAAGACAATAAACCAAAATACTAGAGAATATCGAACATTGAGCAATGCGCCTCTCTTCTTTCTTCTCCCATCTGCAGCTACCAAACTTGCTCACTGGATGAGCGAATGAGTGAGTGATGGCTTCCTTTATTTATACAAACTGGCAGGTGCTGGAAAGGCGTCTCTTCACTGGGTAGGGCCAACTTGTCTTCTTAGTGGTTAAAACCACTTTAATTAGCCTGGGGCTGACATCTCAATTTGCACAATATATTTAGGGTTTGACCAATCCACAAAATGGGATTTGGTCAATTACAATGCCCGACATGATCAATCCACAAAAGGGGATTGATCTAATGAAGAATGACTCAATAATAAATATAATACTCTTTGCAGTTACAATATTTCAACACAACCCACAACCAATCCACGATCCAATCTTTAGCTTGTAGATGTGCGGCCGTACGACGTACGATGACTGTACGTTGTACACATGTTTTTTTTTTTTAAATTCTGCAGCGACAGTCCTACAAACAAAAATTCCTGCCGACAAATTTTGTCATTGCCAATAAAACAATCTCGTGCAAATTTGGCTTTTGTCAGAGACTTTGCTCTGATACCATGTTAATGTATCTTAACCCAACACTCGACTAGTAATTCCAATAAAATCTCTTTATTAATTAAAAGCACAACTAGGTTATTAACGAAATTAGGGGAAGCATGAAAACTGAAACCAATCACATTTGCACAAGAGATTTCGGGTAAACACCCCAGGAAAAACCCTAAAGGGAAAACCAGATCTAAGTTTGATTTTATTAATTAAAATCCTTGGTCTCCCGTCCTGGGGTAATGGCCCATCAGAGGAATACAATGCAACAATAGCCTAGCCCACCTGGATGCTATCTCCCTTACACCTTTTCTCAGCCCTGCCCACTCACACTTGGATGAACTCTCTTCACCCACTCAATGAGATTTCCTCACTCTGTGTGTGTCTCATCCTCTCACCTATGCTTCCTTTTATTACATGGAGTTAATCCTAAATCCAAAACCCTAGATCTTCTCCAAAGTGATCAACAACTGAGATCTAATGTCACGTTCATTAGAGATCTAACGGCTAGGACTTAATAAACTCACTTAAGTTACTAATGCCAACAAACTTAGGCATTTAACTTAATTAATCTTACATTAATCTAAAAGATCATTCACTTTAATTATTACTCATAAAGTGAACTTCCTAAGGTTCTGAGAGGTTACAAGGACGACTTCCACATGCTAGACACCAAGTCTATGTGGAAGTACCTGTCCAATGCTAATACATCAACACTTTGTCCATAGCATAATTGATAAAATCGCTAAAATTCTCAACATAAAGAACATCAAAACGATCTTCAAATTGCATAAAATGCTCAAGAAGCTCTTCAATAATGTGAAAGACATAACTGTCCCTTCCAACACCAAGGAATCTATGAAATCTCTTTTTCTAGTTAGGTTTTTATATTGGTCGACGTTTTATAAAAACTAGTCAAAAAAGCATGTTTCTAACACAAACCACAATTGGACAATCAAATATGCCATTGTTGAACATTTCAATCACACTAAACACCATATTTGCTTTGACCAATTGAGAATCTTGGCCAAAACACAAAACCACTATATTGGTCTATTAGGGAAGCACTTGAAATTGAAAAGAACCTTAACAATGTCAAGCATGAAGAAGACTATAAACTCAACCAAACATGGAGATGAAGCACTTGAAATTGAAAAGAACCTTAACAATGTCAAGCATGAAGACGACTATAAACTCAACCAAACATGGAAGCTTATTCTTAATCATCTCTCTCGTTCTAGAGAACCTCCATAAGTCCTATTTTTAGTGCGCCACCTTTATTTGTGTTTTCTTAGTGTCCCGATTCCAATAAAATCATCCTCCCCTTTTGAAATTATTTTTCTTTACCTATCCTTTTTTAAAAGCATTCTCACTTTTCTCTATCCTCATCTCAAATTTATTTACCTCTCCTTCCATCCTTATTATCTAAATTATTTTTCTTTACCTATCCCTTTTTTCAAAAGCATTCTCACTTTTCTCTATCCTTATCTCAAATTTATTTACCTCTCCTTACATCCTTATTATCTATTTCACATGCTGCACTTTTGTTATCACTTCTTTTACCATTATCTTATTGTTTCAGTAACTCTCTTTTACCTTTGATTGTTTATTAATCTATTTGTTTCCTTAAAGTTATCCTTTTCCTTGCACACTCGTTGATACTCCATGCTCCCCTTTTCAAATTTAAAAAAGAAACTTTCACCACATTTACAACATTGTTTTTCTTCTCTTCATATGTGATGGGTTGGTATGAAAATTTATAATGACAACTTTCACCACATTTACAATGTTGTTTTTGTTCTCTTCATGTGTGATGGGTTGGTATGATTTTTTTTTCATGCAATAAAAATAAAAAGACAAGAAGAAAGTAATGTATATTAGCCTGTAACTCAAAAACCCAAACCGCATAATCCCTTTTGACATCTATTGGAAAATCCCCATAATAATTTGTGGGAATGTAGATGTTACATATTTCCATTGCTCATTCTATCATTTCACAAGCATTGCCAGAGATGGTCCTTTGATTTTTTTGTTATTATGTTATAGTCTTTTATATGAAAAGTTTCTTGAGTTGATCATATATGTAAGTAAACATATATGTAGGGGTTGATGTGCAGAGTGAGAAGTATATGGGCAAATTGGATAATATGTATATTGCAAAAGACTACATAGAAAGGTAAGTGGTCTATATATGTATCTAAGCTTTGGATTTAGTGAGTTTGAGATTGTGGACTTTGCAATGCTAATATGTTTGAGAGGTTTGCAAGTTTGCACTAATTTCTTTTAGTGAAAAATATTGTGGATTTTATGGCTTGTTGCACTTTGTATGATTTTTGGATGCCCTGTGCTTCATGTGTTGAGACCTTATGATACGGTTCATCATATACAAGGTGTAAGGGCTTCAATTAAAAAGCCATAGTTATGTGAACTAAATTTTTTCTTAGAATTGGGTCATTAAGAGGATTTAAAGTAATTGCCATATGACTTTTGATGCAAAATAATGATTTTTTTTAATGTGATGCATATCTTGTATATATCATTTATCTACCGGATATAATTGTTGGCTACAAAAAGGTTTGTACATTGCACATGTTACATGAACCCCTTTCATGTCCTAGGAACAATATAATGACACACCTATACAAGTTATATAGGTGATTATGACATATATAACTTTCTATTGTATTTTGTATTTTCAAAAAAACTGTTAAATTCATCAGATGTGAATTCTCCTCCTATGTATGACCTTAAACATTTGATTTTTAAGTCCATTTCATTTTCTACCTGTGCTTTGAAGATTTGATTTTTTCAAAAACGTCGAATTTATGCCTCAACAATCCAACCCAAGCCATTCTGGTATAGTCATTGATTAACATAATGAAATATCTTTCACCTCAAGGAGATTGTGTACTCGTAAGGCCACAAAGATTTGCGTGAATCAACTCAAGAGGTCGAGTGGTGGAGTGTTCTCTTGCCTTGAATTGAACTCTTGATTGTTTTCCAAACTAACATGACTCGCATACAATATTCTCATGTTTGAAGATCTTAGACATATCTCTCACAACATCTTTTCTTCCTAGCTTAACAAGCTGATCAAAACTAAGATGACCTAGTATTTTGTGCCAAATCCAACTCTCATCAAGTTTACTAATGCAACATTTTTCTTTGCCTTCTTCTAGAACATACACATTCCCTGAAGTTTTGATTTCCTTAACAACACTCTTCTCTGTATTCACGTACATTACCTTACAATGTCTTGAATGCAAAATAATATTGTGTCCTTGGTCACACATTTGACTTACACTTATTAAGTTATGTTTTAGACCATCAACATACAACACATTTTGAGCTTTGGTCTTTCCCATTTTATCTTCATTTAATACAACAATTCCTTTTCCTTTGATTATGGCTGAAACATTGTTTCCAAAAGTGACATTACCACCTTTTTCTTTAGTTAAGAATTCGAATTTACTGTTGTCTCCTGTCATGTGCTTGGAGCAACCACTGTCAATGTATCATTGATTTTCTTGATTTTTGGCATATAGAGCTAGTCCACAATTTTCTTCACTCTTGTTTTTCTTCCTCCAAATCTTGATAAAATCTTCTTGTTTGTCTTGCCTAAAGATAGACAACAACTTGCTTTTGCATTCACTTGCCTTCTATCAAAAATTATTGCATATGTGCCATTCGAGGTCATTTAGTAAAGAAGGGAAAACATTATTGAAAGAATTTTGAACCATAGCCTTTTGAGGTTCGTTGAATCTCTTGACTATACTCATGTTATATCTAAAAAATCTGCAACTTACAACCCTATGTCCAAAGTTGCCACAAGAGAAACAATATCCATAGAAAAAATTTTGATGCCTTGGAATGTAAAGCTTACTTGTAGGAATCGATCTTTGTCTGCCAACTTGATAAGATTCAGGGACCTGTTGCTTCCTACTTCATAGTTGGGATGATTCAGTTCTGATTGCTTCTTCTTTTCATCTTTTGGTTGGTTAGGCTGACTGTTGTTTCCTTTGAGAGCATTTGCATAACTTGTAAGCTTCTCATTGGTTGTCATGCTGGTGCTTGACTCACCTTTTACAATTTTTTGACTTTCCTTATATCCGAGCCCTGTCTTGTCATCTGGTGATCTCTGATTACTTAGAATGTTATCTAGAGTTTCATATCGTTTTATGAATTTTATTTGAGTCCCTAGATCTTTTCTTAAGACAACTATTTCTGCTTCTAGTTTGACACAAATATTCTCCATTTGTTTTATCTGATTTATCAATACTTTTTCCTTTCTTTTGGTTTCTTCTAGCTGAATTTTGAAGATGACTATTTCTTCACTGACCTTATAGTCTTTGTCTTTGTAGACCTGTAATTGTTCTTTTTCTTGAGTCAGGATATTTCCTCCAGAGCATTAATGAGTTCTCCTTCCATGTCTACTACAACTTCAGACTCTTCTGTGTCTGTTTGATCATATTTGTGTTGTTCCAAAGCCATGATAAGTTGTTCATCTTGAATTAGATCTAGCTCGTCTTCTTCTTCCTTAGAGCTGCTGCCCTCTGAATAAAAACTATTTCTTTTAAAAGACTTTTTAAAATTGCCAGGTTTATCCTTTCCTCATCTTTCCTTTTCCTTTCTTTTGGTTTCTTCTAGCTGAATTTTTAAGATGACTATTTCTTCACTGACCTTATAGTCTTTGTCTTTGTAGACCTGTAATTGTTCTTTTTCTCGAGTCGGGATATTTCATCCAGAGCATTAATGAGTTCTCCTTCCATGTCTACTACAACTTCAGACTCTTCTGTGTTTGTTTGATCAGATTTGTGTTGTTCCAAAACCATGATAAGTTGTTCATCTTGAATTAGATCTAGCTCATCTTCTTCTTCCTCAGCGCTGCCCTCTGAATAAAAACTATTCCTTTTAAAAGACTTTTTAAAATTGCCAGGTTTATCCTTTCCTCATCTTTCCTTTTCATTGGTGTTATTTCCTTTAAAGGGACATTTAGAGGAAAAATGACCAACTTTACCACAATGAAAGAATTTAAATGGTAACATACCTTTATATTTTCCAAAATCCCTTTTTAGCTTCCTCACAAAGTTAGCTGCTTCTTCATCTAAGAAGTGCTCTAATGAATCATGATCTTGAGATGTTGACGACTTGACTGATGCTTTGAAGACTGTGTCCTTGAGATTTGGCTGTTCTTTCCTAGTTCTCATCTCAGAAGCAATCAAAATTCCATGGGGCCTATCCATAGTGAGTTTGTCTTGTTCATGCATTTCTTCTATCGCTGAGACCTTTGCATCAAGTCTCGAGGGAAGAGATCTCAGTAACTTTTGAACTACCATAACTTCTTTAATTTCCTCTCTTAGCCCTTTCACGGTGTTTACAATCTCATCCACTATGAGAAAGAAACCTGCAATATTTTCATCTTCACTCGTTCTTAGGCTTTCAAACTGCATTCTGTGAGCTTGAAGTTTGACCAACTTTACTTTCTCGTCTCCTTCATAAGTGTTTACCAATTTGTCCCATTTTTCCTTTGTGGATTCCAACTGCATCACTTTAACAAATTATGTTTCTGCAAGTCCTCCTTGGATAGCATTCATAGCTTTTGCATTACTATAGTAATATTTCGAGCGTCATTAGTTGGAAGAGTAGTTGGGATTTTATAACCATCTACCACACTCTGCTAAACTTCCATACCAAGAGACATCAAGTAGGTCTTCATTCTAATTTTCCAAAATGCAAAATTTGTTCCATTGAACAAATGAGGTCCGGGTGAAAATAAATCTTGACTGGCCATACTTTTTGTGTGATCTTCCTTCCATCTGTTAGACTATTACTGAAGGAACCTCGCTTTGATACCAATTGTTGATACTCACAACAATACTGAGAGGGGGAGTGAACAATATTGCATTAACCTTCTGTATTTTTCTTTACTTTCAACCAATTAAGTTATTTAGAAATGCACACTTAATGACAGATAAAAGCAGAAATCAAAATAGCCATCTAAGTTATTTAGAAGTGCACACTTAAGGACAAATACAAGAAAAAATCAAGATAACACAGTGAACACAATACACAAGGATTTTTACGTGGAAACCCAATGCGGTAAAAAACCACATAACTTCTTCTTTATGTTCTTCTGCAAGCACCAACTTACAAGTTATAATTCTTCATCTCAACATGCACCCACCTATCCTAGATAACGAGGACATCAATCCTCTCAGACACCAACATGTCACAGATAATGAGGAAACCAATCCTCTCAGAGGCACCAACCTGTTACAAAAATGAGGACACCAATCCTCAGTGAGCTTCTACTCACCCTATCACCACCCTCCCACCCTAAACTCAAAAAAATCTGTTATATCACTAAATATTTTAATACATCGTGATATATTTACATTTATGTTCCTATGAATTGTTACAATATCATCTTCGCGCAACTCTACTATCAGAGCACATCCATACCACACCATCTCGTCACACTCCACCACACCATTCGTTGCACCGGTTCAAGGTGCCCTGCAGATTTTCATCTACGCAATCTTCCACACTCCGTCACAATTCACTTTGTCACTTGTTGCTTGCTCAAAACATTGTCGCGCTGCGACATAAACATCCGCGAAACCATTTTGTGATCGTGGGCAAGGGAATTTGTTGCATTCCACTTCACTTCTGCACTGCATCATAGGTTATCCTCCTATTCTGTGTGCATTGAGAGACCTCCCATGACTACCTCAACTCTGCCAATCTAGAGTTGATGTCCTCCTTTTTGCTTGAAGAATTGGCCACTGCAACTCCTCATATGTAGTACTTTTATACCCTGGACCAATAACAACAATGGCCTCACATATTTGTTGCCAAAATGGATTGTTTTTGGTGATGCTGAGAGGTACGTCACTCTAGAAAAGACACTTCCCTATAACCCTGTCTGCTTCTGCGCTTTTTTTTTTTTTATATCACTGACATGATGGAAGGTTGTGCTCCAGCTTCGATTCGTGGAACAAAAAAGGTGAGGACCTCCTAATAGGTGAATCCGTGGAGCCCATCCCACTACCCTCAGTGGTAGATAGCCCCGTACTTCAAATTGCATGTTCGACCTTGTTTGCAACTGCCTCTTCTTTCTTTCTAACTTTTGCATGAATGGAAACATGCACAACTCTCATAACCTCCAGGCCAATTTGATGACAAATCCCAATATCATGCCTGGGAAGTTTAGCTAAATTGTATTTCAACCTGCTAATCCCTCTTGTCATATGCTACCCACACAATTTGAAACTCAATTGTTTTCGGTTTGTCCCATCTTCAGGTTCCCCATACTACCAAAATGGGTTCAAAGCCTTTGGCATATTTGCTATGGTAATGGACAGCTTCAAAATTCAAACCTAAGGCACCAGAAACACAAGAAAATTGCATTAAACTCCACTAAAAAAAATAACAACCTATTGGTTTAAAAAATCAGACCTCTAGATTAGATTATTAACAATGAAAAATGACAATAAGGAGGTGGATACAAAATTAAAATCAAGCTTGCTGTCCCATTAAAAAAAACCCTTACATTGTTTTATAGCTAAGAAAATCATGGAAAAATGACAAAAAAAGAAGCAAAATGTAGGCAAGTAAAGAGGCAAGCAAACATGCATAAATCTATGAAAAAAATATCATTAACATGGTGGGATTTAAATACATACCTAAGAATGGAAGATTAAACACCGGTTGGCAAATGAAATTGAACCCTTGCTCCACTAAAAAATCCTTGATGGTGATTATGATGGTTGTTTAACTATCTCAACGGTGAGTGATGATGATCATAAGCCCTCGTCCTTCTTTCTGCAAAAACCAAAAAACACAAATGAAGAAAAACAAACTCAAAAATCACTTTAACCCTCATGATTTCTGTCGGTTGGCAATTTTTTCGAGTTTAGTGAAAAATCACGATTTTTCACCAAACTGGCAAAAAATTGCCGATGTTATCAAACATTGACCCAAACACTTTGCTGCAAAATCATTTGTATTGGCTTTGATTAAATGTTATGAGCTTCACATACAACCATTTTGCTGAGCTTTCCCATGGTGGGAACATAAATTTGAAGAGCAAAATCCCATCGTTTGTACCAATCATCTTTTGATAGGTATGATGTAATTAGAGCCAATTATTCCTGATAATGAATTTGCCTTGTTAAATTAATCTTTGCAATTGTGGGATAGGTTAAAATCCAACCTTATGAATGAATCAAGGCTTCGTTGGCTATTTTAGATATAAAGGTACATATTTTATTTGGAAAGGTTGCATTGTTAATTTGGAAATAATGTATTTTCAAAATCCATCGAAATGGCGAATAATCTTCGGATTGAATACATTAGGTAGGTGTAAGTTTCTAAGGACATCAAAGGATATAAGATATATTATTATTCCATGCATTTGCAGAGATATAGTAACCAGAGGATAGTTAAACCTATTTTGCTTTTAATTAGTATAGATGTCAATAACATAGTAAATATATATTGTTTTAACTTGAATGCTTTTCTCAGTACAATTTTTTATAACTCGTTGTCAATGAATGATATCGCAAGGTGAGTTTTGAAAATGCAAGATGAATTTAAGTTCTTCTACCTTTTCACAAATACATGTCCTTTCCCCAAAGGGAAGAACGACACTAACATTTTATATATCCCATGACTAGAGAAAAAGGCACCATGTTTGCATGCATGCTTAAGCTATGAATAAGATAAAGAAAAATAAAAAAAGTAAATAATATTAATAGAAAAATCCTTTTCTTGTAGCAATTTTTGTGGGTGTAGGTTAATGTAATATGAAAATATATGAGGCAGTTTACAAGTATTTATGCAATGATTTTGTGGAATTTAATTCGATGATAACTCATGTATTTTGAAAAAAATAAAAAAATAATTTTTTTTTATCGACGTAGCGAGAAAAAACATAAATAAGCATTTCCAATAAGTGGCCTTACCTATAAGGGGTGCCAGATTCAAGGGGGAATCATCCTTGATCTCGGTGGGAAACAATAATTGAATCGTGAATGGGGTTTCGAGATAGCCACAAAGAATTAGGTAGAGGCTTATGCTTTCCTCCAAGGGATGAAATCTGTAAACTCAACCAATGCGAAGTCTTTGATAACTATTGGGGACTCAACCATAATTATCATTCTAATGAATAACTTGAAAACCCCTATTAGATGGCAAGCTAGCACATCTCATATTTAGAATTAAAAAGGAGGTTATTCGTTTCGAGGACATCCAAGTTTTTTCATGTCCAGAGGGATCTCAATCGACGAGTGGACAAACCATGGCAAGAGGGCCTCTAGATTGAGTGATGGTATTTTAAGAAAAGGTGGGGAAATTTTGGCACGCACCCAGCGAATGCAATAACTGAGCTCCAAACTTTGTTCAATTCCTTTTCTTTAGATGGGAGAGATGACTACCACTTATATGCCTGCAACCATTGAAAATGGTGGTCTTCCCATTCGAGGGTGTTGACAATGTTGCCAAATTATAAGTCCTTCCTTTTACTTGACATGTCTTTATGCAGACTTTCTTTTTTATGAATAGGTGGCACTCCTGTCAATATAATCTTTTACAATAGGGCGTTTAATTCTTTATTTACTTTTACCACGTATTGCCTTGATTATCAATTGTTGTAGCTCTTAGTTCAAAGTTTCCAATCTACATACTCTGATTTTGGATTTATGGCAAAGCTTTTACGAAAGTCACGCCACTTAATAACGACATTGAATTCATACAAGTGGTGGTTGATGTGGTGGTGCAAAATAAATGACATCGGGAATGGTGATAACGTATCGGGGAGTATGAAAAATGGTTAAGTATGGAGGTGCGAAGTGAGGGATGGAAAGTGTATTGTGATGAATGTGGAAATGCGAGATGCGAGATATGGAGAACGAGAGGAGAGATACGAGGGACTCTCGCATCGACATGGATGGAAAATGCTAAGTACCAAAAGGTCGATTTTGTGGGTTGCGGAAATAGGTGAGTCATTTTAGAAAATGTGGAAATGCGGGATGCAGGGTTGCGGGTCTAGGGAAAAGGTAAATGGAATCAAAGGGAGGACCCCGCATCCACATTCATGAAATTGGTTGTGTGAAAAGTAAAAAGGTGCATTATGGGTAATGGGGAAATAGGAAGGGCGTATTTGAGTGTTGTGGGTTTGCAGGTTGCAGGACTCAGGTATTTGCGGGGTGAGGGATAGCTTGGTCTCTCGCAACAAAGAAAATGACTAAGTGTTGGGATTATTGGGTGGGGAAAAATAACCAAGTATGGTATTGCGGAAGACCTATGGACTTGGTGGTAACTCGCTCCACAACCCACTCTTTTAAAGAAAAATGGCTAAGTAAAGAATATACAAATGACAAGAGAAGGAAAAAAATACTAAGGATGGACCTTTATACACTAATGTTGATAAAAGAATGTAGATGAACACTTGGGTACCATCCTCATAATGAGGGGAAGTGAGCCCGATGGGTTTTCCAAGGAAGTGTATTTTATGGGAAAAAAGTCCGTGCTTTAATTTAAAGGAATTAAATGTATTAGTTGATGTTAAATGTTTATTTGGGTGGTTTAGTTAGAGTTAAGTATAAGTGAGCTTGATTGAATAAATGTTATAAATTAATATTTTTTCAAGAAAAAAGATAAATTATATTGATGATGATGATGTTACTGCTCATTGATCATTCATATTTCACATTAATCTATCAAAATTCAATAAATAAAAGTTAATTGTTATGTTTTAGGCTCTAATAGCTTGGAAATAATATTATTGAGCTCACTTTGGTTTTCATTGGTTAACAAATCATAAATATAAGTGGTATTACAGTGCTTTGAAAATGAAATCTAATTTTTGCACATGTTGTGCACTCCAAAATAAAATGTTTTTCATCTTCTACCTTGGTAGAAATTCAAACTTTATAACTTCTTTCTTCCCAAGGGTGTTTTAGGCCTTATCCACCTCCAAGTTTCAAATGAAACATATTTGAATTTGTTTTTATTTTTGTAATACTTATTTTCTTCTTGAAGCTTGCAACAATAGAGAGATAGTTTTGATATTCTAACTTAGGTTAATGCCCTCTTTGTAATAAACTGTTTTTTTTGTATTCTCAATCTCATTAATGCTCCATAGATTTTATTTTAAGTTATTTATGACAAAAATATTAATGGTGCTGATATTTTGAAGGGCATACTCTTCTACTATCCCCCAACATCATAGCTAGGGAGTAGAATCTCAAGTCCACCCTTTCTTTAGCCTTGAGTGATTTTTACTAGAGTTTGTAGTTTCTATACAAAGCCTCTTTTTCTTCATGTTAGCTAACTTCTACTTATACAATAAGTACCTTATCTGTAATATCCCCAATAGAGCTATGCTAGGATATTTATGTTTGCTGCCAAATTATGTTATATTTGGCTATGTGCTTTTTGTTAAACACTTTGCAATATCAATAGTTATGCTGGTTGACAACTTTTAACAAACAATTTGCATGTGTTCTAACCATAGAGATTTTCCCAAACATATTGCAAACAACACAAATACACATAGAATATACGAGACAACCTTGGCATCTTTAGTATGGATAGAATCTGAAATACAACAGTGATAGATCTCTATGGCTGCTATAACAACTGCAACAACACTACAAAAAACAAACAAAAACTTGGAATAATGCCATTGGTCTCTTCAATAGATGGTGATAGACTGCTCCAAAGTCCACCTAGCCTCAAGCCATGCCCTCCACTCTTCTATGCTCAACAAATGGGGGTTTTGACCCTCCTCAAAGCCCCTCGATTTTGCAGTTTGGGCTCTCGGCCCACCTCCTAGACCCGACAACTCAATAAAACGGCCTCACGACTCTCTCCAAGCCCACGCAATAGATGGTGATGCATTGCTCCAAATTCCGCCTATCCTCACGCTGTGCCCTCCACTCTCCTTTGCTCAACAAATGGGGATTTCGACCCTCCTCAAAGCCCCTCTATTATGCAGTTTGGGCTCTCAACCCACCACCTAGACCTGATGACTCAATAAAACAGCCTCACGACCCTCTCCAAACCCACATGACTCCTCTAAAGTCTTCGACCTTGCAGTAGATCCCCACAACTTGCTACAGGAACCTTAGGGGGGGGGGCTTGCCCCCCCACAACTGTCACAAGGGGTATCAAGGGAGGGGGGGGGGCGACGACAATTTTTGTAGCCCCCCCGAAGCGAAGTTTTGGGAAAATTTGCCTTGTAAAATATTGTAATTTCATAGTCAATTTGGATCGTTCATTATAAGGTCACAGATCCGACGGTAGAAGTTATTTTAGGGATTTTTGCCCTAGAATGGAACCCTCTTTTATGATGGAATTGTATTGCGACTGTGTATTATCACGAATATTGTATCATGAGAGAGGAGATTGTGAGAGAAAGAAGAGGAAGTTACAATAGGTGTGCTGTAGGTTGTATTCCTTCATTTTGATGGATAATAAAAATGAAGGACCTGACAATTTCTCTGGTGGACGTAGCCCACACTGGGTGAACCACGTATATCTGTGTCCCTATTGTATTGTGCATCTTTTGTGTTTTATTTCCGCATTTGTTTTATTTTATTGCTCCATGACCCTGTTTTTCTAAGAACTGGTATCAAAGCGAAATGTAACTCACAAGAAAAGAGGGCTCCTAGTTCGAGTGGGAGCAATGGCGGAAGATGGGAAGTTTAGGGTCGAAAAATTTAACGACCAAAACTACTAGTTATGGAAGATGCATATGGAAGATTATTTATATCAAAATGATCTATTCCTACTATTGGGTGGAATAACAAAGAAGCCGACAAACATGAAGGAGGAAGAATGGGAGGTTCTTGATAGAAAGGCGATAGGAACGATATGGCTGAGCTTGAAAGCGTCAGTGGCTTTCAATATTTCAAAAGAAAAGACAATGAAGGAGATGATGGATGCATTGGTTAAACTATATGAAAAACCCTAGACGTCCAATAAGGTATTTATAATGAAGAGATTTGATGCGCGGTGGCTTTCCAATAGTGATTTCCTTCGCAGTCACCTTTGTGGAATTCCTCGATAGCTCGTTTCGCGTCGTCTTCCATCAAACAACTCGGCAATATCCCTCCGGGATCTTTCCAATACAGTGAGTTATCCAAGATGCAGAACTTAACAACTTTGAGATTTAAGAATCTGGCCTTGGTCTTACTTAAACCCAGAGGGGCTTGCAGATTCCTCAACACATAGATGATGTCTGTATACCACGGTGGATCGACGAACTTTTGAGACACATGCGCAGTTGTTTCTTTCTGAGGATTCTCTGACAGATCATCGATGAAGTTGATTCCCAAAGCGTCGCAATTCGACTGCACCATCATCTTTGCAAGGCCCTCACCCTTAATCAATTTTGTGGGCTTGATTTCGAGGTCGTATTCCCGCATGGCTGCTATCCACTTACCTCTTCTTCCCTTAGGGTCAAGTTGAGTCAGGATATCCTTGATTGAGTTGTTGGGCACGTAAGCGATAACGTGGGAGTGTAATATGTACGTTCTAAACTCCTTTAGGGCTTTTACTAAGGCGTATGCTTGTTTCTCCATAATGTCATACCTCAGTGGGGAATCCCTTAACATACGACTGAAATAGGCTATATGCTTCTCAAAGTTCTGATCGTCTTTCTATAACAGCACGCCAACAATCGTATGCTCCAATGCGAATGAGAACAAGATGAAATCCTTCATGAAGTCTGGGTTGGTTAACACATGAGCTTTAGTTATTGCTCTTTTGATATCTTCAAATGACTTCCTGGCTTCGGGGTTCCATTTGATCTCGTTCCCCTTTCTGAGCATACATGTGATATGTTTTATAATTTCTGCCAGGCTCGAGATGAATCTCCTCAAGAAATTTACCTTCCCCAGGAAGGACTACACCTCCTTTTTGCTACGCGGAGTGCTGATTTTCAGGATTCCTTCAACCCTGCTGGGGTCTATATTTATACACTCTTTTGAGATGATGTGCCCCAACAACTTCCCTTCTTGCATCCCGAAATGTGACTTTTTTGGATTCAATGATATGTCGAATTTACTGCATTTCTGGAAGACCTTCAGATGCCCGAGGTGTTGTTCGTCGGAGTCAGAGTATACTGTGATGTCATCCAGATAGATCACGATAAACTTGTTCTTTTCGTCAGCAAATGCTATGTCCATCGCCCTCTGGAAGGTAGCTCCGACGTTCATCAGGCCGAAAGGCATCTTAGCATACATGAACGTTTCCCATGGTGTCGTAAAAGTCGTCTTTTCCCTGTCATCCGGGTGTACCATGATCTGATTATAACCCGAAAAATCGTCCAGCATGAAAATCTTCTGGGACCCCACTACCTTTTGCAGAATATAGTCCATTTTAGGGAGCGGGTAGTGGTCCTTGAGGGACACTTTGTTCAGGTTTTGAAAATCCACACACAATCTTATTTCGCCGCTCTTTTTTCTTACAGGAACCAGGTTGGCAACCCATTTCGAAAACCTCAAAGAAACGATAATTTTAGCTTCGAATAGTTTCTTTACCTCCTTTTCGATTAGCGACAACAACAAGGGATTTATTCGTCTCAACTTTTGTTTGAAAGGCCTTTGGTCTTCTTTGAGAGGATTGACGTGCTGAATCACTTTAGTGTCATAAACCTTTAAGTCGTCATAACTCCAAGCCAAAACGTCGGGGAAATCCTTCATGAGCTTGATGTGGTCTTGTTTCACCTCTGGATTGAGCGTTTTTGACAATTTGATTATTTTTGGGTTCTCTTGAGTCCCGATGTTGCAATCTTCGACATCCTCGTCATTTGTAGTGATCTTGGGATTTCTAGCCATGTTGTTTTTCTTCAAAAAACTTTTCCAACGTAACTAACCCCTTTGGGATGATAGTATTTTTCAGCTGTACTATGTCCCTTCCAACTATCTGGTTCTGGAAAGGGTTCTCATTACTGCGCGCATCTGCCCTCCCATCTTTGTCGCAACAACACTCATCATCAATGTTTATGTTAGCGAACTCGTCGCTCATTTTGAGAAATCTCAACACCTGCTTGTCGTCCTCAAACACCTGCCAATATTTGATATTATGAGGCACCGCCGGCCTGTGTTTGACTTCGATCTCGTATTTTCTGTTGGGAAAGATGAGAATTTTAAAAACCGAGGCCGAGGTGGCCAATGCATTGACGATTTGATTCTTCTCCCTCGGGATCGCCGATAAGTTATACTCCAAGAAATTCTTTGATGAGGTCCAACACTAGGTTTCTGTACGCTCTCAACCTAGGGTGCTTGGATTGATATATGCCTCTCACTTGGTTTATGACCAGCTCAGAGTCCCCATGCACTGCTATCCTCTTCGCGCCCAATTCTTTCAAAACCTTCAGCCCCAAAATCAGTGCCTCATACTCGGCCATGTTATTTGTACAACCGAAAGCGAGATTGTATGAACAAAGTTTTGTGCCCACCTTGGGAGGACTTATCCATACGTCGACCCCTGCCCCTTCCTTGCTGACAACACCGTCGAAACTCATGTTCCACATCTCCTTCTCTGTGTGGTTCCTCGGTTTGATGCACTATGTTGCTCGTCGCGCGACTTTATCATCGACGGTCATGACGGTTGCCGGTTCTTCCTCTTCAAAGCTAAGGTCATTGTAGAATATGGAGGAGCCGACCTCAGTGTCAACGGAGTAGATAGGATGGTTATTCGGTTGCGTCTTACTGCTTACCATGTATTTCAACAATACTTCTCTGTATATCTGTCTCTTCTGGCCGAAGACAAGGATGGTGGCATACAACATCTCCATTTGCAAAGTTTCTTTTAATTTCATAGCCCACGACCTGGATAACAACATGCCGAACTTAGGGGGTATATCGGCCACAACCACGTCCATAACCATGTTCTTTGAAGGAATTTGGGCCAACGACATGACCAAGTCTTTCATGAGACCCAAACATTTGACTTTCCTCGAATCGAAAGAAAAAAGGCCCTTATAGGGCCTGGTGATGTCCACGCCCAACTCGTCCATAATCACCTTTGGCATGAGGTTGTGTGACGCTCCTGAATCCAGCATGGCGTTATGCAGGGTCATGTCATGGACCTTGAGACTGACATAAAACAAGTGAACGTCCTCAGTATTGCTTGTCTCTTCTACGCCCAGACCAAATAAAATAGCAGGGTGATCGTCCTAGACGTTCAAAGTGTCGGGGGTTTCTCCCATTTTTAGCATTTTGATAATCTGCTCTTGATACTCACCCTTTTTGATAAGTTCGTTGAAAGGGACAAAGATTTTGATCTTGGCCATTTCATTCTCAAAAGGGGGGAGAGACCTTTTCTACCTCTTTGCCACACGTCTCCCGGCTTATCTCTAGTGCTTTCCTCAGGGCCTCCTCCTTTGACTTTGCCTTTTCAACCGCATCCTTGGTCGGGTTGTCTGGCTTTGGTCGACTTGTGGAAGGGGTATCCGCCGAAGGCTTCCTTATGGGATTTGTCTATTGAGGTTCGATCGGTGCCTTCTTGCTCCTGAGGTTGTATTACTTCTGAAACTGCATGATGGCGTTGTGATAACCTTTCCTGAATTCCTCAGTTTCCCAGGGGAGTGTGTCGTCCGTCTCGAGCATAATATCGTCATTTTCGCTCATGTATTGATCATGTTCTCCCTTCGTAAAAAACATGCACGTGTCTTTGTCATCGCAACAATGCATTTGGTCTTGGAACATTGATCAAAATCCTCGTCTGCGTAATTGTTCTGGAATAGAGGCCTTGTTTGCTGTTCGCCCTGGTCTCTCTGCTCCCTCTGTCTGATCTGCGGAACCTGACCCCTTCTGAGGTTTTGATTTTTGGGCTGGGGGTCATGTTCTTCTTGGGGAGCGAGCATGTTTCCCATGGACATTCTTTCCATCAGTTTCTCCATCGTCTTCAACATCAAGTCGAACTTGTCGTCTGAAGATCGAGATGTTGATGACTGTGCATCCCCTTGGGGTTTCTTATCGCCTCTGTTAAATCTCTGCTTGATCTTTCCCGACGCCATCGGGTTTACCTCGACTTCGATTGTGTTGCTCATCATGGCATCTAGATTTGCTGATCTTCTTTCTCTCAACAGCAAGGTGAAATCGTTGTCGAAGGAATGGGCGTATCGCAGCTGCCCAGCCTCAGGGGGTGGCTGGACTTCTGCGGGGATTGAGTTATAAACCCTCATGAAATGGGGCGAATTTTTTTTCACTGTCTCCTCCGACGACCTCTTCATATTATTGTTCTGCGTCAACAACTGCAAGGGGTTCTTCTTGTTAAGGTTTAAGCTATTATTAGAGTTCTTTGCGTTTCAATGGACAACAATAGCATAAGATAGGATCACTGAGAAATACACAATCACAAGAGACACATCATTTATCCTGGGAAACCCTCAAGGGGAAGAAAACCCAACAAAAACTTCCCTATTATAGATAACCAATACAATGCCAAGAGATAACTCAAGCAAATACAGATAGTCCTCTCCCAAGAATGCGCCTCTCTCTCTCTCTTCTCCAACTGCAGCTCCGAAACTTGCTCCTCAATGAACAAGTGAGTGTGTGTCTAAGTGAGGCACTAGCCTCCTTATTTATACAATTCTGGCACGTGTGGAAGTGTCTCTTCACTGGGAGGGCCGACTTCTCAATTTGGGTGGTTATAACCACCTTTAATATATTATGGGGCCTCTTTAATATATTCTGGGGTCGGCTTCTTATTCCACCTATTACAATTATATTTTGACTAGTCCGCAAAAGGGGATTTGGTCCTTTACAATAGCCGACATGATCAATCCGCAATGGGGATTGATCTAATGAATAATTCCACAATAATAATTAGAATACACTTTGCAGTTACATTATTTCAACACTCCCCCCTTAACAAGAAGGGTATTCTTCAACAACATCAGGAGAGAGAGAGAGAGGACAACATCATCAACAACATCAGGTGGGTGGGAGGACAACATCATCAACAACATCAGGTGGGTGAGAGGACAACATCATCAATATCATCTTGGAACACTGATTGGTGTATCTATAAATCATCGGAAGTTTTTTTCATCGGTAGCACCGTCATTCAAAAAAGAATGAAATCATCATCTAAATCAATATGGATTAGTATAAAACTAATACATCATCATCACAACACGAGGTTGGTCTCATCATCACAGCACGAGGCTGGCACACTATACAACAATTAATGTGGAATCACAATACTGGATTGACTTTATGTCACAACTATCAAGCTGGAAGAACAATACTCGTCTTGCTTTTCGTCACAATAATCAAGCTGGAAGCACAATCCTGCACTGGCTTTACGTCACAGCTATCAAGCTAGAAGCAGAGTGCTCGTCTTGCTTTTCGTCACAACAATTAAGCTGGAAGCACAATACTCGTCTTGCTTTTCGTCACAACAATCAAGCTATAAGCACAATACTCGTCTTGCTTTTCGTCATAGCTATAAAGATGGAAGCACAATACTCGTCTTACTTTTCGTCACAACTATAAAGCTGGAAGCAAGGCACTAGATTGGCTTTACATCACAACAATTAAGCTGGAAGCACATTGCTAGACATATCTCAACACGACAACTAGACTTGCTTTACGTCACAACGGTTAGGCTGGAAGCACAGTACTAGGAATATCTCAACACAACAACTAGACTGGCTTTACGTCACAACGGTTAAGATGGAAGCACAGTACTAGGCACATCTCAACACAACAATTAGATTGGCTTTACGCCACAACGGTTAAGTTGGAAGCACAGTACTAGGCACATCTCAACACAACAACTAGACTGGCTTTACGTCACAATGGTTAAGTTGGAAGCACAGTACGAGATATATCTCATCACAACACTACTCCCCCTTTCGAGGAAGGTCCTTTCGGACTATACCAAGCTTATTTCGAAAGTGCACAAACTTTACACGAGATAGAGGCTTGGTCAACACATCAACAACCTGTTCATCTGTGCTAACGTACTGGAACTATATGGCTCCTCTCTGCACCATGTCATGGATGTAATGATATCAGATCTCTATGTGCTTCGACTTGTCATGAAATACATGATTTTTTGTCATCTGTATGCAGCTCTGGTTGTCACATAGGATCGTGGTTGCTTCCATCTCTAGGTCAAATAGACCAGTCAATAACTTATGAATCCATATGGCTTCGCCACTGGCAGAACACGCAACAATGTATTCTGCTTCCGCTGTATTGAAAGCAATGCTGGATTGCTTCCTACTCTTCCATGAGATCATGGCTGATCCCAAACTGAAACAACATCCTAAAGTGCTCTTCCTGTCAGAGACACTTCCAGCCCAATCCGAGTCAGTGTATCCACTCAATGTGAAATCATGATCTCCATCATAACTGAGACCACAATCTAATGTACATTTAAGGTAGCTCATCACATGTTTTGTAGCAACTAGGTGAACATGTCTGGGTTCTACCAGAAACTGACTCAAAGTGTTCATGGCAAAACAAATATCTGGTCTGGTGTTCGTTAGGTACATCAACGATCCGATGATCTGTCTATACAACGTGGCATCAATCAATTCTGACGAAGTGTTGACCAGTAGCTTCAACTTCGTTTCCATGGGTGTATTCATGGACTTGCACTCTAACATGTCGAATCTCTTCAGGATTTCGACTGCATACGTCCCTTGGTTAAGGAAGATCGTCTCTGGACTCTGCCATACCTCAAGACCTAAGAAATAATACATTAGGCCAAGGTCTTTCATCTCAAATTCTGAGGCGAACCTCTTCTTACATTCGATGATGAACTTTTCTTCTCCAGTTAAGAATAAGTCATCCACATACAACAATAATATCACTGGCTCATTGTTCATAACCTTGAAGTAGAGGTTAGAATCTGCTTTACTTTTGGTAAAGCCCAAGCTCATCAGGAACTTATCTATCCTGCCATACCAAGCTCTAGTAGCTTGCTTCAATCCGTACAGAGCCTTCTTCAGCTTGCAGACATAAGACTTCCTGTCTTCAACTTCAAATCCTTGAGGTTGCTCTATATACACTTCTTCTTCGATGACACCATTTATGAAAGCTGTCTTTACGTCCATTTGGTGTAACTTCCACTTCATCTTAGCTGCAAGTGCTATGATGGTTCTGATCAAAGTGTATCTGGCTACAGGAGCGAATGTCTCTTCATAGTCAATGCCTTCCTTTTGAGAAAAGTCACGAGCGACAAATCTTGCTTTATACTTCTCAATACTTCCATCGGTAACATGTTTTATTTTGTAGAGCTATTTGGAAGATACCACATCCTTGCTCTTCGGTTTTAGAACTATTTCCCATACACCATTCTTTATTATGGATTGGTATTCTTCTGTCATAACATCTGCCCATTCTTTCTTCTGAATGGCTTCTTCAAAGCAAGTAGGCTCTTTCTCTAGTAGATCACACATCAAAGCCATATAACTGGAGAATGGTTTAGGTCTCTTCACCTATCTCGTGGTTCCTTCGGGAACACCATATTTCTCGCCATCTTGAATAAGCTCTCTTGCCCAAGCAAGCTTTCTTTTATGGGAGATTGTCATCTGAGGAGGTTCTTGAAATTCTACTATGTCATGATCTTCTAGAATTTCCTCATCATGGGAAGTTACGACTTCCCTCACTGGTTTTGCAGCTCTGGGAACCTCCCTCACTGATTCTGCAACTCTGGGGATTACAGGTTCCTCTTCATATACTTCTTCAAGCTGATATCTTATCGATTTCTTGAGCGCTGCATCTTCATCAAAGGTCACATCCTTGCTGATCTCGATGTGATGGTAACCTGGTATATAAATCCTGAAGGCCTTGGAGACCTCACAGTATCTCACAAATATTCCCTTCTTTCCTGAAGGGTCCAACTTGTTTCTTTTCTCTTTCGGAATATGTATAAATACTGGGTAGCCAAATATTTTGAGATGGCTTACCTCTGGCTTCTTTCTGGTGAACATCTCTTCCAGGGTCTTGAACCCAAGTGCATTATGGGACAATCGGTTTTGCACATAAACGACTGCCATTGCTGCTTCTGCCCATAAGCACATAGGAAGATCTTGATCACGGATCATGGTCTTTACTGCTTCCATTATTGTTCTGTTCTTTCTTTCAACTACATCGTTTTGTTGAGGATTATAGGGAGTGGTGAGTGTTGAAATTCTGAGGTCCTATGAGGCTGCCATCTAAGGTCTGTCCTTGACCTTAGTATGGCTCTAAGTTTCAACTGTATGGCTGTCTTCTTTTGCTGTTTTAGAACAACAAACAATCATGTTACTTTCTGCTCAATGTTTTATAGGTTAAGTGCTCTTTTAAGGTGCCCTTGCAAGTGTTTTCTTGTCTCAATGTTAGCACATGCAATATAACTTAAAACACATAACACTACCTCTAGATCTTGAAC
>SNQJ01S0001994.1:55252-69340 GCA_010110895.2 Picea sitchensis | reverse complement strand
AATAATCATCAATAAATGATACATAGTATACATACCCACTAATGGAGGACGATGGCATTGGGCCACACAAATCTGAATGAATGAGCTCTAGGACTCCTTCTGCTTTGCTGTCTCTCTTCGAAAAAGGGTTCTTGACGTTCTTCCCTTGTGCACATCCATTGCACAGGCCTTCATGGTCAACCTTGTGTTCTAGTAGACATGTGATAGCTTTGCATACATATGGTAGCGCTTTGTAGTTGATGTGGGCTAATCTTCTATGCCAAAGTTCATATGGATTCTCAATAGCGTGGGTCATGGTAGCTTCTGAGTGACCCTTTAGCTTGTACAAGCCACCTTCTTTTTTTCCAATGATGATTGCTTCTTTTATGGTTTCTCCTTTAGTACGTTGCCTTCTGCAACCTTCACTATAGCTTCCTCAGGGTTATTACCTGTGACCTGGAACAAGGTCAACAAAACAACAAGCAAGAACAATATCCTTTTGATAATATAAAGCAATAGCACGTATAATCATCACAATAGCTCCTTTAGAGCTATCACTTGTAACTTGTTCGAAACAAAGATTAAAGGTAAGGAATACAATACAAAATGAGGTCAACATTCTCATAGTGTTGTGATCAAACATTCCTCCAGGGCAACTTGGAACTAACATAAGAGATTTCTCCTGGAACCTGGAGTCTTGTCCTTGAGTGTGCTGCTACTTCCTTCTAAGTCTCCTTTACTCAAGATTGCAAGTATTTTTTTCAACCTGTCTTTTGTACTAGGACAATATGTTCTCTTGATAGAAGGTTAGGTTAGAGAATAAACTCTATGATCTCTACTTTAATCCATTTAATAATTTGATCATAGCTTCAACATGCAACACTGATCAAAATAATGTCATAACAAATAGATGCATATCGGAATAATCAAACCTAAGTTGAATTATTCTTCTGAATGTGTTGGATCTTGAGATCCTTCTGGATCTATGGCAAGAGATCCCTTCTCCTGCAAATATTCTTTAAAGTTTAACCATTTAAACATATGTGAGTACATACCTCTGATAGCATTTGCAGGTAGTGGCACCATTTGGCAGCAACGGTAATCATTACCAACTCTTGAAAATTTCAAGGGTGACTGCAACTGGTACTACGACTGATACTTCAACTGGTACTGCAACTGCAATTGATACTGCAACTGGTTCTGAGACTGCAACTTAGGGTTTTATGAGGAAACCCTAATTTTTCAAACTTCGAATTTTGAAATTCTGATCCAGGGGATAGATGCGTTGAGTTGAGGCGAGTAAACTGGTGCAGTCAGATTCTTGAAAATCCAACTTTTACCCCCTCAAACTTGACCAACGGATTTCTGGACTGGTGCTTCTGGTTTTCTGGCACTACTGGTACTCTGGTTTTCTGGTACTTTGTGAAAACTAGGGTTTCACTTTTCGGGAGATCTAGCCACTGAAAAGTTGCAATGAGGATGCCAAAGTGATCCTTGAGGAAGGGCACACTTTTCTAGATGGTTTTGGGGCTGAAATACTTCTTCAATAAAAAGCCCTATTTTGCATGTACGACAACATTGACGTTTTTCACTTTTTCTTGGGAAAGATGCTCTCTTTAGCTTAGCTCTGATACCATGTTAAGGTTTAAGCTATTATTAGAGTTCTTTGCATTTCAATAGACAACAATAACATAAGATAGGATCACTGAGAATACACAATCACAAGAGACACATCATTTATCCTGGGAAACCCTCAAGGGGAAGAAAACCTAGCAAAAACTTCCTTATTATAGATAGCCAATACAATGCCAAGAGTTAACTCAAGCAAATACAGAAAGTACTCTCCCAAGAATGCGCCTCTCTCTTCTCCAACTACAGCTCCGAAACTTGCTCCTCAATGAACAAGTGAGTATGTGTCTAAGTGAGGCGCTAGCCTCCTTATTTATACAATTCTGACACGTGTGGAAGTGTCTTTTCATTGGCAGGGCCGACTTCTCAATCTGGGTGGTTATAACCACCTTTAATATATTATGGGGCCGACTTCTTATTCTGCCTATTAGAATTATATTTTGACCAATCCACAAAAGGGGATTTGGTCCTTTACAATAGCCGACATGATCAATCCGCAATGGGGATTGATCTAATGAATAATTCCACAATAATAATTAGAATACACTTTGCAGTTACATTATTTCAACACTTCTTGTCTCCCCATCTAGTAATGAAAGACGTTTCAAACGCGACGAAGTCTTGAATGCTTGTTGCTGGGAGGGCTTTGAACCATTTCCTCACCTCCCCCGAAAGACTCTGCGCGAACAACCTCATTTTCGCGTCTGCATAGTCTACCTCTTCTAAGTCGACGAAATCGTTGAACCAATCCAAATGATTTTGTGTTGAAATGTTCACTTAAACATCGTAGAGCTTGATCCTTTGGCTGTAGTTTTGAGGTAAATCGTGCAGTTGGGATGGCAGAACGAGGGGGGCGAATCTGGCGGCCATGGCTCTAGTAGGGTTAGGGATTTGGGGGATGTTCTTCGGTATCAGATCTTGAAAACTCTTCTGGTCGAAGACTATATCGTCCAAACTAGTTTTCGACTTAGACCTGAAGAAGGTTTGCTCAAACAGGGCATCAAGCTCAAGGTCGTCAATGCTTTGGGCACCGCCTTTGGGTAAGGATAGGCTTCTGTCCAGGTAATAAAACGGGTCCGATGCTTGCTCCCTAGTCCTAAGCATAAGCTTCTCGGGATCACACGCAGGCACTAAAGGGTTTGGGTCAGGATTTGCTCTTGTATAGATTGTCTCCGGAGCCAGGGTTCTTGAATCATGCTACTTTGTGCTACTGGTCTTTTTGATTGGAGTCGCTAGGGTAAAGGTTTCATTCAATGTAGGTGTTTGTCCCTCTGTTACCCTCAGGGGTCAAAACTATAACTTTAGTCGTTCTCCCAGGGAAAATTTATTCAATTCCGTCCCCGACAACGACGCCATAATGTTAGCTCTCTGAAAACTTCGTTCGGTTGAGAAACGAATGACAGAGGCAACCTACAAACCAACTTTGAAACCCGAAACTAGCCTTTCGGACCTGGAGAGGGCTCTCTCGAGAGACTTTGTCTCGGTACGGGATATGGCTTTAAGCTGTCGGCTAGATTTAACACCTTTAAATAATAGTTTCTGGTTCTATTGGCGAAAGAGAGTAATACCTTGGGCTATGGAGTCGATTTAAGAAAACGATAGAAACACATGACTTGGTGACTGAACTTGAGAGGATAAAGTCTAAGTAAGAAACAATCTTCAGTTTAAAATCATTGTGTGTGGCAAGGGGAAAAACACATGAAACAACTTGGAGCACCGCTCAGGATGAATTCAAAGTTAACTTAGAGGAAACACGGTTTGTCTAAATGGCACGAATCTAGGGCGCTGCGCAGTGAATCGTAGGTTTGAAATTACATTCCGAGTCAGACATAAATAGATATGAATAAAGAATACAGGAAATACGTATGCAAAGAAAGGAAACAATACATCCAACTGCTACAATTATAATCTTTTCATCAAAGCTTCAAGACTTTTGCATTAAATTTCGATCGAGCTCAAAACTACATTCAATAATCACTGTCTACACTATTTTTTGCCAACCAACCTGGCTTACATCGAAGGGAAAAAATATATAGGCTAGGGCGCTGCTTGGGATGCCCTGCTCTCTAACTACTATTCCTAGAAATTAGGCAACATATAGTTCTCTTGTTAGATGACTCTTCGTATGACGCTTTTCCAGAAATAGAAACCAACTGTATTTAGTTGCATAGTAATCGCTCGTCTTGCCATGGCGGTTCGGTCATCAACGAGATCTCGTCGTGGGGAGAGTGATGTGTCGATGTCTTCCTTTGACAGGGTATCCAAATGATTAAGTGCTCTGTCAGACTCCCACCATCTACTGTAATGGCCTTGATTTATGCCGCGTGATCATTTGCTGGAGTGCGTACGTGGCGAGTGACTGCGGATTGTCGCAGTCGTTACCAAAATGACAACACCGTTTGAAAGGTGACGCCTTTTTCAAAACTGTTAAAATCCGTGCCACGTTTTAAAATACAAGGATGAACTCGGTTAATCATGCTTCTTCTGCGTGCTGGCAAGAGCCGCACAAACTCTCTCCGACCGCTTCACATTCCCTGAAGTGTTTCACATTCTTTTCTTCTGACATCCTTTGTGTTTCACGCAACTGTATGATTGTATCCCGCGCTTCCTTGAGTTGTCTCTTGAGCCACATCACATTTCCTTCGCGACCTTTTGATGTTGACACTTCAAGGGTCTTTGCTGCTAACTGTTGTCTTAGTTCCCTGTTTTCCTGGTAAAGCTCGACGATAACGAGCTGTTCTTGTTTTAGTTGCTGAGACGGCTCACGAACATCCGTGCCTTCGGCATCTGTCCTCCTTGTCCTGCGCCAACTTTCTCGACTTGTACCTTTGACAGGTTCCAGCCGAATGGCAGGCATGAGAAATTCTTCGGTAGCCAACTTTGCGCGCGGTTCGCTTGGGACTCGGGCTTCCCCAACTTCCTTGGCCTGCCCCTTCTTCGGGGTATTTGTTGTTGGGGGGACAAGGCTTCCAACGTCCTTCCTTCCTGTGCAACCTTTCCTGCTTCTGCCTCCACGTGGTGTGATATTATCCTTTCTGCGGGCGGAGGGAAATCTCCCTTTGGATCCTTGGGAATGCCCGCTGCGAGCAAAAATGAATCCCAGTTGCTTCTCGACTGTTTTAACTCCTCAACTACCAGCGATTTAATCAACGATACATGAGATAGTTTCCTTTTCGGTTGATCAGCTTCAACCCGGGCGCTGTTCGCCATCTCTCGGAGGCTTTGGTGTAAGAAAAAGGGTAGGTTTAATGGTCTCCTTCCCGTGAAGCGCATCAACAATCTAATGTGATGTGAATGTACTCTGTCAAACTTCCCCTCACAAGTGAAATATTTCCTAATTACTCCAAGGAGTTTCCGAAAAGGTTCCTGCAGATATCTACTTGGAACACTCGTCTCGACCTTCCCACCTAAACAGTCTCGCTTGATGAAGTCTTCATAGCACCGCGCGTCCAAGGACATGCCTTTGAACCACCTTTTTCCGCTGAGAGGGATCTCTGTCGCGGTCGACGAAGTTTCTTCTTTTACGTGGATAGTGACACCCCCAATCACTGCGCGAAAACCGTCGAAACTGAGTGCGAACTGCTCAACTAGTCTCATATTAAATCCTTGGATTTTCCTGCAAGAGGCCATGCATCCAAATTGTTGAAAGGACGCTCTGACCTCCTGATCTTCGTTGATCAATGTCAAGCTTTGGGGCTCAGGCCCAACGCTTCTGCCACTTCGCACGCCTTTCCTTATGCTCTTGGAGGTTTCAATGGCGCAACACGTACTTGTTCTGCGTGCGGTGGATTCGACACGGGCCCGAGGAAGGAATCTCGATCAACCTGGGCTTGCGAGAAGCATTACACAGTGCATAAGCCTGGCTGGTAACCATAATGCATGCAGAACCATCGGAATTTATAGCAGAGTGGGCGAGAGGTGGAATCGTGCCAGGGAACACTGAATTCATGGCGACTGGAGGTTTCGAAGCAAACTGAAGATTTTCCGTAGCACATTCATGCGATGAGTGCACTTCGGGCATGTAAAGTACAACTGATAAGGGCTGCAGAGCATACGTGATACGAGCGCCATGATTTTTCATTCTTTCAGCCCTCATAATGAGCTGATGATGGTCATTGCACTTGCCGACGCGACTTCTATTTAACAACTTGCCTCGACCCTCGCCACGTAAAACTTCCTTTCTGACAGGACCCGACTCTTTGGGAAAATACTCGTACCATTTACACATGTTTTGACTCTGACATCCCTTCCCGACTCAAAGGGCCAACCGACCACTTGCTGACTTCGACCCCTTTGTTGTTCAGTACTTGACCTCACATGCTTTGACACACAGACCATGAATCGACTAAGACCGACTCTTACTAAAAAGAAAAATGACAACGCTAACAACTGCAATAAGAATAATCCACAGATATCTTACCCAGTTCCTAACAATAAGGATCAGTGGAACAATTAAGAAGAAAATGGGATTGAATAGAAATCTGTAAGAAAACCCCAACCCTCAATGCTAGTTATTTCAGATATACCCTTGCCAATGGTAACTCTTTAATCCCATGTTTAGATATACCCTCAAAATCATTGATCCGGGCATGGAGTAGAAACCCCCTAATCCTCCACAACATATTTGAACTTTTGTCCCAAGGGGAGTGAATCCCTTCAGTGGAAACTTTGGCAAACCTATTTTTGGATTCTACTGTAACAATCATACCAACATTGGAGTATCCTTTAGTACAAATTACAATGTTTCCTTCGTTAGAAGATGAAGATAGGGTTATCAAACGAACTAGAAGACATTGATAATATTTATAAGTAAAAACCTCCTTTCTTGGCCACCAACTGAAATAATAAATCACAAATGATAGCAAAGGAAGAGAAGAAATAAGAAGAGGTTTTAGATGGGAAGATCCACAAGAAACCAGGAAGAAAGACAACACAAGAGAAAAGGGAGGAAGTGGCAGATAAGTACAAAATTATGGGGACATAAACAACCATAGGCAAATATTTATCAGTAGGAACAAAATATGTCAAAACCCATGGACAAAGTGTGCCATCAAAAGGTGGCAGCCAAAAAACCTCTTCTAAATAATGATCATTGTCTCCGAGAATTGTAGGGGATTAGGTAGAAGGAATAAAGAAGCATCCCTAAGGGACCTAATAAAAATAGAACAACCTACGATTCTTCTACTATAGGAGACCAAAATGGAGGATTTAGAAGCTTTGAAGATTTGCAAGTAACAATGGCATTCCAACAAAGGTGTGGTAATGAGCTTGAGAGGGGCCTCTGGGGGGTTATGCATCCTATGGAATAACTCTGTCTCACATCTAAACTTCACCCATCACACTCAACACTGGATACTATCCAATTTCACTCATTAGTAGTATAGTAAGCAATTTAATATTTTTAACCTATACATGCTTGTAGCTTACATGGAAAAGGAGAATTGTTGGAGATTAATTTTAGTGTGAAAGATATAGTGTATGCATGAAATAACATCATAGGTGGGGACTTCAATGTGGCCCTCAATAGGAAATAAAAAAGTGTTGGAACCTTAGGTTTTGATGGTTCGTCACACCTCTACTGGAGACAGTTGGTCAATGGATCGACCAACCCGAAAATTGACTACGTGTTGGGCTATTGGATGTTCGGGTCGACTAGCCATCGAGACAACACGAGTTTGCCATAAATCGTTACAACCGCAGACTATGATTTGTGGACAAGATCTTCCCCATTTCAATGAAATTGGTTAGATTAGAAGACTATAGATAAGGGACACCATGGGTCAGTGGTATATGTGTAGGATGTTCGAAGTCATGTGTATTGAATGATGCATTGTGTTGTTTTTATCACAATGCGTTGTACTTAAGTGCTAAACAATGTATTTAGACACCACCGATCTTCTTGGAGTATTATTCCTTTCTGTTATATTTCTGTAATTTTGTTTTGTTCTTCTTAGGATTACCCCTAATCCCGACAAAAATAGGGGGGAACATGTAAATCTTGGTGAAGATGTCAACACTCTGTTCATAGGAAGGACATAACTGCAGGTTGATGATCCTCGCGTGGATTAGATCTCTGACGTAGTGCATATGGATCTCGATATGCTTTGTCCGCTGTCGCTGCACTGCGTCTCCACAAAACTTGAGAGTACTCTAGTTGTCACACCAGATTACAGTCGGTCTGTGGAATTGGATTCCCAACTCTGTAAGGAATTTATGTAGCCACAATGTTTGGATGGTAATGTTAACTACTCCTTTGTACTTTGCCTCTGCTGAATATAGAGCGATAACAAACTGCTTCTTGCTCGACCAACAGATGGGCCCTGAACTCAAACTGAGAGTGTATCCAGATGTGGACTTGCGATCAGTGCTGTCGCCTGCCCTGTCAGAATCTGTGAAGCATATGAGATCCAATGTAGAACCTGATGCATAATGAATCCCACGGCTGATGATTCCCTGAACGTACCAAAGGATATGCTTTGCAGCCTTCCAATGTAACTCATGTGACTCCTGCATGTACTTGGAGATTGCTCACACTGCATATGATAGGTTTGGTCGAGAGTGGGAGAGATACAACAAACTCCCCACGAGCTGTCTGTATAAAGTGACTTCAACCAGTGTAGTGTCCCCGCCATCCTCAAGTCTTACTCCAGATAAGAAGGGTGTAGGGGCAAACTTGCAATCTATCATGTGGAATCCGTCCATGAGATCTCAAGCATACTTGGATTGAGATATCTGACGCTTGAAGCATCCTGAATAATCTCAAGACCAAGGAAGTAATGGAGTGGACCCATGTCCGTCATAAAAAACCTGTCATGTAGAATCCGCTTCATCGTAGCAGTCGATGAAGTCGAGCAACCAGTGATCAAAAGATCATCCACATAAAGAACTAGAATCATAACTGAATTAGTAGTCCTAAGCATGTACACATTTGGATCAGATTTGCATCTCAATTTTTTTGGGACAACAGGTAGTTATCCATCTTTGCGCACCATGCTCTCGGCGCCTGCTTGAGGCCATATAGAGACTTCTTGAGCTTGCAAACCAAAGATGAATCTCGTGTGAAGCCGGGTGGCTGCTCCATGTAAATCTCCTCTAAGATATCTCCGTGAAGACATGCGTTCTTCACATCCATTTGATGGAATTCACATCCTTTGGCTATCGCAATAGCAAGGGCCAAACACATGGAATCCATTTTTGCTACTGGAGTGAATGTCTCATCGTAGTCTATCCCATGTATTTGTTGAAAACATTTGGCAACTAGTCTTGCCTTGTATCTGCTAACCTATCCATTCACTGTGCTCTTGGTCCTGTAGACTCCTTTGCATCTGACAAGCTTCATTCCTGAAGGAAGCAGAACTAGATCCCAAGGCTGGTTCCCGAGGATGGAGTTGTACTCCTCTTGCATGGCTGATTCCCAAAAGGGATTCTTTGCAGCCTCGCCATAGGTCTGCGGGTCTGAAGACTGAGACACATAACAATTCATAGGCAACACGAGATCAGTGGTTGTGAGTACACAAGGAGGCTCCCTGAACTCAGATTGAGTCCTCCTAAGATCTGCTAGATCCTGAACAAGATCTCCTGCATCCTGAAGAGTGGTCTGTGCCCACTTGGGCCTCTGCTCTGGCTCCTCATATTCCTGCACTGACTTCGCATCTGCATGTTCTGAATCCTCTGACTCTGTATCATAACTTAGATCTGAAGTAGAGTCTGAATGTGCAGACTCATCATCTTGAGCTGGTGGAAGGACAAAAGTATTTGCATGCAGCTCCTGTGGAGGATGCAAGAGACTTTCCTCAAATTGAACACTGTGCTCAATGATGAGCTGGTCCGTAGAGAAATCAATAAGTGTGTATCCCTTCACACCGTCTAGGTATCCAACAAAGATGCATGTAGTACTCTATGGATCTAGTGCTTTCCTCTTTTCAGAGGGAATCTGGGCCCATGCACGTGAGCCGAAGACACAAAAGTGAGTGACTTTTGGTTTGTTACCGCTCCAAGCCTCTAAAGGAGTTTGATCCTTGACATATGTGTGGGGAGATCTGCTCTGGATGTAGTTAGTGCAGTTAAGTGCCTCATCCCAAAGCTTATGAGGAAGTGACCTTGCATGCAACATGCAAGAGGCCATCTCCTTGAAAGATATGTTCTTCCTCTCAACAACCCTATTCTGTTGCGAAGTGTATGGTACTGTATGCTGCAACTATATCCCGATCTCAAGACAATGATTCTAAACATCTTTGTTGACATACCCCCCCCATTCTCTGGACAGAGGGCTTTGATATTTCTCCCTAATTGAGTCTCAACAAGTGCTTTGAATGTTTTTAGATGCTCAAAGACCTTAGACTTTTGTTTGAGAAAAAATACCCAAGTATAACATGAGTAATCATCCAAAAATGTAAGCATGTACCTTGCCTTACCGATGGATGGATGCGGGAATGGACCCGTGAAATCATTGTGAATCAAATCCATTGGAGAGGAGGCCTTGTGAGCCTTCCCTTTCTCAAACTTTTCTCGAGGATGCTTTCCAAGGAAACATCCTTCACAAACCCCTTTGGAAAAGTGGATATCAGGTAACTCGATGACCATCCCTGTCTTGCTAAGTTGCTGCATGTACCTGAAGTTCAGGTGACCAAACCTCTTATGCCATAATCTACTATTGTCATCAACATGCGTAAGTAGTATATAAGAATCAGGTTTAATAAACTTAGAAAAAGTGTATAACCGAGATTAATGATTTACCTACTTGAAAACAACCTTGGAGTTCTCTTGCATGTCGAATATAAACACGGGGTTTGGTGTAAACTCCACCTTTTTTCCTGAGCCCGAGTGTGTAATTTGATAGACCGAGACCAGATTCACGAAAATTTTGGGAACATGTAGGATGTTCTCAAAACTTCCATGATCTAGTTCCACTCACCCTTTTCTGGAGATCTCGATTGGAGAGTCATCCCCCATGAGGATATGAGGACCATTGCATGCAGTCAAAGAAAATAAGACATCATGTGTGGCAACCATATGATGGGATGCGCTCGAATCCACGATCCAAGCATCATGAGAAGAATGAACAACTACTAATGCATGAGGATTACCTCTGGGGGCTTGATTTTCTGGATTCTTCTTGGCACCCTCATGAATGTGATCCCCAAGGTTGTTCTTCTAAAGAATCCGTGCCATAAGATCTATCTGCTTCTTCATGCATGCAGATTCTGGATGGAATCCTCAATTGTAGTAGGTACACTTCTACCCTTTCTTGCCTTTTCCACCTTTGGATCTTGAGGAATCATTGAATGGTTTGGAGTACCCTTTCTTCTTAGACTCTACATGCGCCTTTCCTTTGCCTTTTTGCTTGGATATTTGATTTTGAGAGTTGCTTCCATCATGCACATCAAGTGCATGCACTTTTGACTTCTTGATTACACCCATTTTGATGAGTTTATCTTTCTCCCACGTCAGGGCCTTAATGAAGGTCTCCAAAGAGGGCATAGTCTACGATGCTCTAGAAGCGATCCTCTTAGAGTGGAATGTGGAGACAAAGATTGGGTATCTTGCACCAAGTTTTGACAAAATGGTGAGAACCATTCACTTTTCCTCTTTTGATTTGTCGACCCCACACGCCTTGAGTTGCAACAACAAATCCTTGTACTTTGTGAAGAAATCCTGGATGTTTTCAAATCTTTTCAGATCTAAAGAAAGTAGTTTGACCTTGAGCATGTGGCCTCTCATCTCATCTTGTTTTCCAAAGAGTCCTTCAATGGTTGTCCAGATCTCATTTGGACTTTTGCAAGAAGATACATGAAACAACAAATCGGGTAACATGTGCATGTAGAGGGCTCCGTAAGCCTCATCCATTCTATTGAGGTATTTGGATTTTTCAATGGCCGATGTGGGTTATGTTTTCGTAGACATGGTAAACCTGTAGAATCCTCAACCTTTGAGCAAAATCTCCATCTTTTGCTTCCATTAGAAGTAATTGTACAACGTTAGAATTGCAGACGATGGGAATTCCATTCTTCCCGCGTTCTTCAATCTTCAGTACCTGCAAATATAGTGTTGGTGCGCCTTCTTCCTAGCAACTTGTGGGCTTTGATACCATATAAGATGTGGTGAATACATTGACAAAATATCTAGCTAGCAAAAGAATATACAAAGCTTGCAAAGGTGAGAAGAAGAGAGGAAAATTGGAGAGAAAGAATAAGAAATTGTATTAACCAAATGAAAGAATGATTAAATAACACATGATATACTTTGCATGGCTCAACTAATGGAGAAGCTAATGCACCATAGTGGTGGTCTAGAGAGATCTAGACACACAAAAAATTACCAGAGTTCTAGACACACAGAAAATTACCAGAGTTAACTGCCAGCTAGTCCTAGTCAATTAGTCATGCAGTCCTTAGTTAACTGGACAGAGCAGAGTGAAATGAGGAGGAGATCAAGCATGCACAAGGAATGCTCCTTCCTGGTGATGATCCCAAGGTAAGTGTATATTCATGGTGATGATGTTAGAATATGAAAGGTTGTGCTCGTTTTACCATTGACAATACCCTTGTCACCCAACCATAGGTCGAAGCCACCCTCCGAGCACCTTGACCTTGACAGAGAAGAGAATCCTGGTAGTAATCCAATAGCCAAGAGAGGCTAATGCACCAAGCAAGAAGTAACCAAGCTAATCAGATAGTCCCACCCAAAAGCTGGCGTAGTACCTTCCCCAAGATTTGCGCACAAGACTGCAACTGCACTGTGCAAAACTGGCTCTCTGCAACTGTTGAGAAGTGTGTCAAATGAGAGACTAGTGCCCTGTATTTATAGTGATTCTAGCAGACTTACTGGGGTTGACTTCTCCTTATGGGTACTAATTAATTCATATTAATTATATTTCTACAACCGACATCTTGTCTAGGGTTTCCTTCATTTCTTTGCTTCCTTCCGGAACATTCTAATCTCGTCATAGGTCACAATAGAGGTTCATACCTCCCAAAGCTACCATAATATCAACACTCCCTCCTAGTTAGGGAGGTATGGTCTTGAGCACAAATAGACCATTCAACTGGTAGTATCACGAGCACCATCATTATTATCCAACTGGATAATCTCCTATGACAACTAGTACAATATCAATTGATAGAACACAACTGTGTGTATCCACGATAGTGCACAACTACTCAAACCGTGACACATAGTCACAGACAGTGGAACATATCCACCACAATAGTATATCTCTACTGTCTTAAGACAACAATCTTCATAACAATCATCTGATGACAACCTGCACAAAAAATATTGTTAAAATAAACTGAACCATTTGCCCTCAGTATAGAACATCAACAATGGGCTATTTGCCCTATTCTTCTCAAACAATGAAGAATGATTGTTTTTGATTTCTGAGCCCGAACCATTCCTCACCCTCGGCCATTCCTCCTACACTAATCAAAGTGCACCATGGAGAGAATGTATAAACCCTAAGGAATGTTTGTCCCTGATTGGTGAGCTTGGACCATTCCATACCCTGGGCCATTCTTCCTACACTAATCAAAGTGCACCCTGGAGAGAATGTATAAACCCTAAGGAATGACTGTCCGGACCATTTCCTCTGTTAACCACAAGAGGAAACGACTGTCCTGTATCAACCTCCAAAATAGACCATTCCTCATGTTAACCACAATGAGAAATCGCTGTCCGGCGAGGCGGGCCAGTCTTCTTGAGTAACCCTCAAGAAGAGAGACTGCCCTAGACCACTCCCCATATTAACCACAATATGGGAAGTCGCTGTCTATGATACATCAACAATCTGGACCATTTCCCATGTTAACCACAATGGGAAATCACTGTCCATCAGAAATCTCAATCCACTTTCTGAACATGAAAGAATCTGTTCGAGCTGGACTATTTTTCAATCACAAAAAAATGTTTTCAATAATATTTTCAGTGCTCCCTCCCAACCTGGAGAGTCATTTCTTCCCTTTCAACTAAGTGAGTTATTTCCACGATCCCCATCTTCTCTCGGAAATATGCAAACTTTATTCTGGATAGAGGTTTTGTCAGGATATCTGTTGTCTGCTCATTAGTGGGGATATATTCGAGCTTTACCTCTCCTTCCTAGACTTTATCTCGAATAAAGTAATATTTGATCTCAATGTGTTTCGACCTTTCATGAAACACGGGATGTTCTGATAATCTTATACAACTTTGATTATCACAATATATTATGGTCGATTCTGGAATCTGATCAAATAAATCGGAGATTAACTTCCTTAACCATATTGCTTCTATGCATTCTTCACACGCTGCCATATACTCTGCTTCTGCTGCGCTGAGTGCGACAGACTTTTGTTTCCTGTTTCCCCAAGATATCATAGCGGAGCCCAAGCTGAAACACATGCCTGAAGTGCTCTTTCTGTCTTCTGCACTTCCTGCCCAATCTGAGTCTGTGAATCCATGAAGCTGTATATTGCTGGATGCGGTATATCTCAAACCATAGTTTAT
>SNQJ01S0001994.1:21297-34500 GCA_010110895.2 Picea sitchensis | reverse complement strand
CAAGGTATACCCTAACAAGATTAAGGCCGTGATGGATTGATCGATTCCCAAAACATTGAAGAATCTTAGAGGATTTTTGAGTTTGACAGGTTACTACCGTAAGTTTGTTCGGAACTATGGAAGAATAAAAACACCTTTAACGCTATTAACTAAGAAGGATGCATTTTCATGGACTGCAGAAGCAACTCAAGCTTTTGAACAACTTAAAGAGGCGATGTGCAAAGCTTTTGTCTTGACCACACTAGAATTCACAAAAACCTTTATTGTGGAATGCGATGCCTCGTGAAATGGAATTGGTGCTGTTCTAATGTAAGAATGAAGACCCCTTGCTTTTGAAAGTCGTCCACTCAAGGGAAAGGTCTTACACAAACCCATTTATGAGAATGAAATGATGGCAATACTACATGCATTTAAGGAATGGCACCCTTACCTAATAGGTAGGAACTTCAATGTTAAAATAGATCATGATAGTCTTAAATACTTCAAGGAACAAAGACTATTTTCAGAAGAACAAAAACAATGGGTGACCAAGATGTTGGGTTATGATTTTGAAATCATCTACAAAAAAGGGAAGCAAAATGTTGTGGCAGATGCGCTCTCAAGAAAGGATGAAGATGTTGAGGCCTTTCTCTAAGCTACCTCGATCATCCGACTCGATTAGATAATAGAAGCGAGGGATGAATGGAAGAATGAAAAAAACATGTGGACTCTCATTCGAAGGTTGCAGTAGGATTCCAGTGCATCAGATACATTTACATGGAAAAATGATTCACTATGGTACAAAGATTGCTTATATTTATGTAAGAACTCCCAACTCAAACAAAATGTACTCTTGGAATTGCACACCTCTTCGGTAGGAGGGCACTCAATATTTTTGAAAACCTACCATAGGGTCAAGAAGGAATTCTTTTGGGATGGCCTTAAAATTGACGTTCAAAGGTTTGTGGCAGAATGTTTGGTTTTCCAATAGAATAAGATGGAAACAATTAAGACCCCAAGTCTTTTACAACCATTAGCCATCCCAAGTCAGCGTTGGGAGGAGGTTTCCATGGATTTTATCACAGGGTTACCAAAGTCTGAAGGAAAGAGTGTCATCGTGGTGATTGTTGATAGAATGACCAAGTACACACACTTTTGTACACACTCTCATCCTTTCAAAGCTAGTGCAGTTGCCACCGCATTCATGGAGACAATTCAAAAGCTACATGGAAGCCCAAAGATTATTGTAAGTGACAGAGATCCCATCTTCACTGGAAATTTTTGGACATAATTATTTTCTCATTTGGGTACTCAATTGGCTCATAGCTCATCTTATCATCCTCAGTCTGATGGACAAACTAAGATAGTGAACAAATGTCTGGAAGGCTACCTTCGTTGCAACAAAAATGACACCATTTATGACACTCTATGGATATCACCCACCTTCCATCACTTCTTCTCTAAAACAAAAATCTAAGGGTCAAGTAGTGGAAGATCACATTGAGCATCAACAAGAAGTTTTCCAACTCTTAAAGGACAACCTGACCATGGCACAAAATCGTATGAAACAACAAGCAACTCAACATCGTAGTGAAAGAAGTTTTGAAGTAGGGGATTGGGTATTTTTAAGACTACAACCATACAAACAGACGTCCCTCAAGCAAGCTAAAAAGGATAATAAATTATCACCAAAGTACTATGTCCCTTATAAGGTGTTGCAAAATATTGGTACTATGGCATACAAATTGGAGTTCCCTGCATCTTCGCGAGTACACCCAGTTTTCCATGTTTCATGCTTAAAGAAGGTTATAAGTGACAAGATCACAGTGCAAACTATATTGCCAGAACTTGACGAGGAAGGAAAAATCATAAGCCTGAAGATAACACTAACACAAGAATTTTCCAGCTGAGGAATAGATCCATTTTAGAGTATCTCATTAAGTGGAGAAAACTACCTGCTAAAGATTCCACTTGGGAAGATGAGTCTTTTATACAAAAGCATCCAAAATTGCTAAAGATTCCACTTGGGAAGATGAGTCTTTTATACAAAAGCATCCAAAATTACTCAAGCGTTGCGAACAACACTTTTATGAAGGGGAGGGGCATGTTAAGCCCTAAATAGTGGCACATTACCCCTTAATTGTGACATATTACATTAGTATTGTTATTTTATTTATGTCGGCTTGGGTCCATTAGTTGTAACTGTACCTCCTAGTCTCCTATATATGCCAAACATACCTTTTCATTTGGAATCATCTTGTATTTGTAAATTTATGTGGTGTATAAGGAGGTTTCCCCCTCGAAGAGGCTTATTATATGAAATTATCTCTTTGTCAAGGCGTTGAGTACTTATTCTGAGGGTTTTTATGCTATTTTGATATTTGATTCTTAACAAAAAATGTTAAAAAAATTACAGATTATATTTGCATTTTATAAAAAAGTATTGAAAAAAAGAAAAAATGTTTAATAAATAAATAAAACATTTAAAAATAAGTTAATTAATTAAAAGAAGAAAAAATGTAATATTTTTTACATTTTCGTTTAAAAAAATGACGTTCTTTTGAATAGATAACAAAATTAAAAACAAGTTAGATAACAACGATGTATTAATTAATTAAAAGAAGAAAAAATTTAATTCTTTTTACATTTTCATTTAAAAAAATGATGTTCTTTTGAATAGATAACAAAATTAAAAACAAAGTTGATAACAACGATGTTGCAAGTACCTGCCTAATGAAAGAAATATGTAGTGCATTAGTAATAAGTAGAGGGAAATTATGCTCACATTATCACATAAAACACTTTACAAAGACTCTCTCTTGAGGTCAGTAGCATTTGAACATATTTATGACAATAGCTCACTCCAACATAGAGTTTTTCAAACTGTTCAACAACTCTTTATCTCTTTAGTGGGATTTTTCCACGCACTTGGTTAGAATACATTCTTCGTATTTTCCTGTGTAAATCAAAGATCTGTTCCCTTGAGACACATAAGCACAAAAGCAATGCCTGAGCTGAATATAAGGAATACATGTTTTCCTATTAAAAAAAGTACATGGATATATATTAATGAGAGAAGAAGGATTTATTAATAAACATATTTCATTTTTCAGTTTTCAAGATATAGAGTTTTGCCCAAATATCATGCTTTGATCGAAAATATATTGAGTTTGCCCAAATATCATGCTTTGATTGGATTCTCTGAGCTCAAATAATCTGATTCTATTAGTACTCATTAGTATGTTCAAACACATGATATATTTAAAACTAATATATGTATTACACATTTAAAACTTTGAATGGCATTGGTATAAAGACCATTTGAATTGTTTATATGATTTATAAATGTATATCTAATACATGTATGTTGAATATTTGATTTCTAATTGTAATTAGTGTCGATGTCCTATAAATAGGTTGTTAGAGTCTGAGTTCAATATGTATGGTAGGTTAAAGTCATGCTTTCGTCTCATAAAGACCATGACATTTTTCTCTTAGGAGTCATGTTACGAGTCAACGAGTTTTGTGATTAATAAAATGCTTACATAGGGTCATAAAATAAAGTTTGAGTAATGAATAATGTGGTCTTGGTGTCAAAAGAATATGGGTTGTCATATAAACTAAGGGTCATAATGAGAGATCATGTGGTCAATCAAAATCAGTTAGAGTTAGTGCTTTCATGGTTCAACAAATCTCATGAGCTCAAATCCGTTTGAGGCACATGACATCATCAAACAATTGGAGCGCTGCACAACTTCCTAATGATGCGCAATTGGGTACTAAAGTACAAAAAAATGAATGATTGGTTCAAGTGGCGATTTAAATGGATTGTGGCTTTCAAATTCATCATCTTGCACGCAACAAACCCCTCGGATACCATTTTTCTTCTCTACAAATCCAAATAACCCCTCATTCAATTTGTTGCACACAGGTTGAACCATTTTTTTAACTATTCCCTGAATAGGGAAATGAAGAAAAAATCTTTGAAGTAGGCTTCCAAGAAAGATATCTCAGTGACAGGTGAAACATCAGTGCCTTTAAATCCAAGATGTTCCAAAACAAAAGGTAAATGGAAGGTAGTGGAGCAAAGTTCAGAGGTGAAAGAAATACCTAAGCCTATTGTTCCTTTGACAAGATCCTCAGCCAGAAAATTGCAGTCTCAGGAAGAAACTTCAACAAAGAGCCAACTAGCAGAAACAAAAAAGAAGAATACTACCCATGGTGAGGATCAACATACTATTAACAGATTGAGAAAACAACTGAAAGGAACATAATGTAATAATTCAACTTAGGGAGTAGGATAGGAAAGAAAGGCTCAAGTTCAAAGAACATTTAGAACATTGTGAACCTACAATAGATAATTCCAAAGCAATGGTAAGAATAACCATGCCACTGCACAAACAATTGAAGAACATGTACCAACATAATTTGGCATTGAAGAGAGAGAACATAACACTAAAACAAAGCTTGCAGCTGTTGGAGACAGACACGACGTGGAAGGGAAAGCTTGATTTGCTTGTTGAAGCAACAAAGATTTGAGCCCCTGGAATTGGATTCACCCATTTTTGCATTTTTTCTTTTTGTCAATAAGCGTCAGGAAAAACCCTAACCCTAATTATCAAATTCCCTAAAATTTGAAGACTGCACAATGATTTTTGATCAAGGTTGGAATGTTATAGATGGTCATATCATTGTGTTTCCCATATCATGTTTTGTAGCTTTTGTTTTGATTGATAACTGTAAATGCATATGTTTTGTATCTTTTGTTTTGATTGAGAATTGTAAATTCATAATTTACAGTTGCGTAGTAGAAGGCAAAAGAGGTAAGTGGATTGCAACCATGCTAGAATATGACTTGGATATTAAACCTACAAAGCTAATTAAAGGACACAGACTTTCTCAAATGATGACACAATCAAAATTTAATCTATTGGGAGTAAATTTTATTGCCGATCTTTCACAAGGTGTAGAAGAAGAAGTCTCTCTTTAGGTAAGTCAGAAATTCTTGGATTCGCCTTGGTACAATGACATTATCTTTGTTTTAGAAAATTTGTAGGCTCCTCCTGAATTGAAAAATACCAAAGCCATCTTTTTGAAACAAAAGGTAGCAAATTTTTGTGCACTTAATGGTTCCCTCTATTGGAAAGAACCTGGTGGAGTGTTATTAAAATGTCTTCTAGAGGATGAAGCTCAACAGATCATGAAGGAATTCCATAAGGGTGACTGTGGGGGTCATCATTATTGGAAATCAACGATTAATAAAATCCTTAGATCAGGGTTTTACTGGCCCACTATATTTGCTGATGTGTACACGCATGGTTCTAGCTGTCACGAGTGTTAGATATTTGAAGGGAAGATAAAGATGTTTCCTTTACTCTTGAAGCCCATGTCTGTAGAAGCTCCCTTTCAACAATGGGGCTTTGATTTTATAGGAGAAGTGCATCCTTCATCCTCAGCTCAACATAAATGGATTTTAACAATCACAAACTATTTTACAAAGTGGATAGAAGCAATGACCACTCGAAAAGAAATTGATTCAATCATCATTCAATTTCTGGAAGGTAATATACTCTCAAGGTTTGGTTGTCCAAGAAGGATTATTATTGATAATGTTGCTGCTTTTAAGTCTAAAAAGTTAGTTAAATTATGTAGTGATTATGGTATCACACTTAGTAACTCAACAACCTATTACCCACAAGGTAATGGTTTCGCTGAGTCATCTAACAAGAGCTTGATTAAGATCATCAAAAAGTTACTGCAGGAGAATAAGAAGTCTTGGCACAAAAAGATGATTTTTTCACTGTGGGCAGACAAGGTGAGTACAAAGAAGTCTATTGGCACATCTCCATTCTAGCTTGTTTATGGTGCAGATGTAGTTTTTCCCACTTCACTTGGGATGCCAATCATGAAGCTATTGTAGGAAGTAGATGCTGAACTAAATGACGTTCATAGGAGGATAAGTTAGCTAGTTCATGTCCATCGGATGAGAGAAGAGGTCTACAATAATGATCAATTATACCAAGACAAAATGAAGAAGGTATTTGACATGAGAACAAAGGATGATGATTTTCAGATTGATGACTTGGTGTTAAAATGGGATGCAAGAAACAAAGACAAGGGAAAACATGCTAAATTTGAAAACCTCTGGAAGGGACCATACAATATTGCAACATATCATGGGAGCAATGTATTTTTGTTGCAAGAACTTAATGGAGAATACATCAATGGAGGGCCTGTTAATGACAAGTTTCTCAAACATTATTTTATTTGAAGCAATCTGATCTTCCACTTCATTGAAAATATCCATTTCTTTTAAGTATTGCAAGGTTGGATAGCATTCAACAGGACTTGAAGCCCGAAGAGAAGGCCCTAAGGTTTTGGTGGGTGTTACCAAGTGTGCTCTTTATGAAATTCAATTTTCAAAGTTATGATTATTTGTATAAAGTCAAGTCAGTTTTTGAGTCAATATTAGTTAGTCAATAAAGGGCCCAATGGATTAGGCTATTAGTCTGCTTGTTCTTTGGAACCTCACAGGGAGGATGCCATCCCCATTGGAGCCAATGTTAGTGTTTTATAAATAGATTTTTAGAGTTCGAGTTCAATATGTATGGTAGGGTAAAGTCATGCTTTGGTCTCGTAAAGACCATGGCATTTTTCTCTTAGGTGAAAGTCATGTTATGAGTCAATGGGTTTTGTGATTAATAAAATGCTTAGATAGGGTCATAAAATAAAGTGTGAGTCATGAGTCATGTGGTCTTGGTGTCAAAAGAATATGGGTTGTCATATCAACTAAGGGTCATAATGAGAACATGGTCAATCAAAATCGTTAGAGTCAGTCCTGTCATGGTTCAACAAATCTCATGATCTTAAATCCGTTGGAGGCATGTGGATTCATCAAGCAATTGGAGCGATGTACAAGTTGTTGCACAACTTCCTAATGCTGCACAATTGGGTACTAAAGTACAAAAAGAAAATGATTGGTTCAAGTGGCGGTTTAAATAGATTATGGATTTCAAATTCATCATCTTGCATGAAACAAACCCCTCAGATACCATTTTCTTCTCTACAAATCCACATAACCCCTCATTCAATTTCCTGCGCATGGGTTGCAGGGGACGCTGTTTACAGTGTTGCGCATCACCACCTCCTTTACTCTTGCGCCTTCTAACCACCGATTTCAGCTCCTGGTTGATTTTTGAAAGTAAGACCTTTATTATGAACCCAAAGGCCTAAGAATTCGCCCTAAAACACATACTATATCCCTAATTCTGCCTATTCGTCATGCATTTGCAATTACTGCGTTTTACCCTATGCACAGTCCTTTCATTTCATTCCCACAGGTAAACGACATACATCAACATCATGGAAACTACAGAAGGCAGGAGGAGGACTACAAAGGGTGGTGATATTGTTATATTTGAGCCTCAAGAACTGAGGCTAGTGAATGTAGATCCAATAATCAAGATTTCTTTTGAACAAGTGGGTTGCATCAGATTTTGTGAAAAGCTTCAAGGGCACAACATGCAGGTGGCAAAGGAGTTTGCATTGAGATTCAATGGCATTGAATCTAAGGTGGGAAACATGCAATTTCAGGTTTCTGAATACACCATCACTACTGCAACAAAGATCCCTGCTCGTGGAGAGCAATGGTTCAAAGGCATGCAACTAGATATGGACTGTTATCATGAATTTTTGAAGCCTGAATTTAGAGAGACAGTTTTTGGAGCCACCATACCTAGAGAAATTCTATTAGAAAATCATAACAACTTGTTGAGGGTAATTCAAAGGTTTTACACATGTGAGGGAAGGTTCACTAGTGTTTACCAATATCATATCATGCTCTTAATGCTCTTCATTGGCATGAAACCCTTGAATCTACCCTATTACCTCTTCATAATCCCAGGGAATTGTTGGCACATGGGAAGACCTAGGGTTCAACACTTCAACAATGCACCAACAAAACCCTAACTACCGACCCTTTTGGCAACACCTGCGAAGCAAATGAAGTCTCACCCGAGGTAGAGGTAGGGGGGGTTGCAGGACTCAGGTGTCTACAACCTAGCTGGGACACAGATCTGTGATTACAACACTTAACATAGCACTTAGCTAATCAATATCTGTTAGTTCATAAAACCCATTCACATCGCAAATTAAACCCTAAATACAGAACAACATAGTAATGAGAAGATCACACAACTCCAACCGCTTAGCACATAACATTAACTCATATATAGCATTCATTTATCATTAATGGATCACTAAGAATCCATACATCTAGCTAACGTATATAAAGATCAATGCACTAAGCAGATAATGCTAATTGCAAACTGCTTTTCGTTGTAGACTCTTGGTGCCGCGAACTCTATGTAGCAGTTGATGGTGGATTAAAAGATTAAAGGACTGATGGTTTGAATTTTCGTAACAAGGGGGAAACATCATATGCCATCTCATTTTCCGCGGATTACATTTGCTGCAGAAAACACATTGCTGCAAACTGAGCATTCATTGCAAATACCCTATTTACACAATGATCTAAAACCAAGGCATATCTCACTTTATCTCATGATATAGGTACCATTATTCTACTAAAAAATCCTAACTCATAACTTATCTCTGAAATTGCAAATTCGTTTGATGAAAACCCTAGTAAAAAATTACTTGTTGCAAACTGAGTTAGTGTTGTGAACTCTCTGTTTTGCACAGTTGTTTTGAACTCTTACTATTTGAGACTTCATTCAGTCTTAGGTTGTCATCATTTAATCCAAGCTTCTAGCTCCAGTTTCATCTCAGTCTTTGCAATATTGTTCTAGCATAAGGCTTATTTGTAGAAAATCCCAATCATTGCAAACCATAAGCAACAAACCCTGATTTCACAAGGTTACATAACACAGTTTGTTGGCAACTGAATAGTTTATGAATGGTCATAGGATTCTCCAATTTTGCTTCAGTTTTGATTACACACAACAAAAAGAGATCAAATTGTTGAAGACATGCTTGTACATAACTTTCACAAGAAATCCATGTTGAGATATTTTTGATGTATTTGGCTATTTTATGGTTGCGGTAACTCTTGGAGAAGAAGGAGAGTGGATTTTGGGAGATTCATACTGTTGTTTTAGACTGGAAAATCTTTCCAGATGATGTATGTACAGATTTAAGATTCTTGAATGGTTAATGCTCATCATTTTTTTTTACTGTTACATGCTATTCTTCTCTATTTGTTTTGATATTGTTTACTGAAGAAGGATTCATCTTAGTACTTGTTCATAAATTACAGTGACTGATTTATTGTCTTTTATTGATGCAAGTGTTGTCAAAACATATAATATTGTTAACCTGGAGGTTCCCTGTTAGTGAGATTTTATCTATATGTGTATTAAGTTGCCTGAAGAAGTTTGTTTCATATATTCATAGTTTCTTCCTCATTCTTCCATCTTTTCACTGATATCTTGTAAAATGATAAGAGATTGTTCAAGCCTTGCTTGCTGAAGTATGTTTTATGGAGATTTTTGTGTTGATACTTTGAACTGAGTTTCTCATCCATTCATTACACTTGAATTAAAACTTAAACTCTTATCTTAAACCTACTATAAAACCTGATGGGTATTAGGCTCACACCTATAGTAGTCTAGGTGAGACTTCAATACTAACATTTTTGGCGTCGTTGCCGAGGAATAGAGGCACGAAGATATATTCCCTGGGTTGTACGACAAAGACTATGACAAACACTTGATGGTGAACAAGGGCTGGTGACACATAACATACTGCATCATTCACCTGGCGACTCCAATCATGAATCAATCAAATTTGAAGACTCCACTGGAGAACGAGCTCATTCAAGAGAGATATGGAAGGACACAGTGGGAAGAGTAGGTACTTAAACTTGTGTTTTCTCTAGGAAGTACTTTTCTGTTTAATCAATATCTTCTTGTCCTTTCCTGAGTTTTTCAAAAGAATATTTCTTTACTTGATGCATTCAAGCGAAGAACATGAATCTACATTTGTACATCCTTCTTTTAAAACTGTAGAAATACCTTCTTCTTGTATAACTGATATTGACCAAGACCTTTTTCCTAAATCATATGATGCTCATAATCACCCGTGAGAAAAATGAAACCAATGCTGATATTGTATCTTCTGTCCTTAATACCGCACCTTCCAAGATTCAAGAAATATACAAACCCTTAATATTTCCTTCTATCCTTCATGAATTTCCACCAAAACATTACAAATACCTTCCAAGTTTTGATGGAGAGCTTGATAAACTTTCTACTGAAAAACACATGGAGACTTTTGAGCATTTTGCAGACCTTTTTGAGATAGAACATGATGATCTTTTTATGATAATTTTTTCTCAATCATTACAAGGAAATTCTAAAACATGGTTTAGAAATTTGCAACCAGAGTCAATAAGCTCATGGGATGGATTGAGGGAATCCTTCCTTAGATTTTGGGGTGAGAGGAAACCATGCGATCTACTCCTTTCAGAGTTTTATGCCATGAGGAGAATGAAAGATGAAACCATCTCAAGTTTCAGTAGGAGGTTTGCTAGTCTTTACTATAAAATTTCCAAAGAGATCCAACCACCTGAAGGTACTACCAAGCTATACTATGCAACAACATTCCATCCATACTTGTTTCTTCTTCTCTTGGAAAGAAGGCTTGTCACTTTTCAACAAATGTTTATTGTTTCCCTAGAGGTTGAGGACAATCTTAGAGCATGTGAAAAAAATTCAGATCAAATTGAGAATGGGGGATGGGTGGCAGACACAATTGATAGTGAGTATGAACAAAAAGAGGCTGATTTTAAACTAGATTTATTTCATTATGAGGGTAGTATCACATCAGATTATGATCAGAGCTTTGACTCACCAAATGTTGTTCCAAATCTCCCTATTGTTTATAGTCAAGAGGTTTCCGATTTACCTATCTATGATGAGTATGAGTATGATCATGATATTGATCTTATAAAACAACCAACTGTAGTTTTTTAATCAAAAAATGGTTCCTTTCGGAAAATTAATGACATCTTGCAACCCTCATATTATAATTTTATAGTTGCAAATGGAGAAATCCATGAGCCTAATGGAGGTGATTTTTTACCTTTGTGCCTTGCTTCTTTTCAGTTGTTGAGAAAGGCTTTTAAAGCCACTAAAGAAGCACACAAGTTCGAGTTTTTGGAAAATCACACAAGGTTTCTAGAACTGGATAATGAGATATGCCAGCAAAAATGTTTCCAAAACCCTTATGTTGAAAATCAGGTACCTTCTTTGGAAGATGAATATATAAGTGAGGATAGTTACTCAATGTTGTCTTCAAGCTTCTCTTTTTCTGAGATTTCCAAAGATACATATAAAAATCAGAAATTTGAAATTTCTTGCTTTGAAATCCTAGACAATGGCCCAATTTATGATGATTATAATGAAAAAATGCAAGAAAACAATGAACAAGAGAAAACTATCTCAAATTCTCTTAAAACTAAGGTTTTGCAATTATTGAAAGTTTAAAACTAGGGTTTCCAACCAGTTAAGATTAGACTTTTGTTGATCAGTTGGAAGATGTTCCAATTGATGAATGCTTAGGATACATGATTTTTCTTTTTGACATACATGATGAGGAAAGTGGTCAGAATATTTCCATTTGTTGTGAGAGTGATTTTGAAGTTGAGGATTTAGGACATAGATCATCTGCTGTGGAGGAAGGGGTTTCCATATTTCCTTATGTTTATGAAAAGAAAAAAAAAATTCAGATGCAAGCCACCCCTCCCTTTTTGTTGAGCAACAAGGGGATTTTAATCATGTTTTTCAAGATCCTTTTGCATATTTGTTGGAGACATCAGAGAAAGAAATTTTGGGTCTTTCTTGGATTCAGTCAGTGGATATAGCTCTTCAATAAAGATGATTTTTGAGGACAGAGTCAATTTTCAGTTTGAGATGCCACCTAAAAGTTTTGTCTTTTTCTTTCTGAGTAAAAGCCTGCGAAAAGTACTTTTCACCAGTCATACGCTTTTATGGATTTATTGGAAATCTGATTACACTTGATCTAACCAAGTTTAGATGATTAGAGTATGGGAATAAGCTCGATTCCGAGCATTTTTATTTTCAGTTTTTGGTTTGTAGTAGATCAACAATAAATGACTCATTTCCCAATGGATAAGGCACTGGAACTGCAATGTTCTTGGAGCCTCACAGAAAGGTCTCCATCCCCTGTGGACCTAATGTTAGCACATGAAATGTTCATGAGTAAAAATTTTTCAAAATTTTTTGATTTTTGTTAGTCTAGTCTCAAAAGGTCTCTTTTGGTCCTTGTCATTCATGAGTTATGTATTTCTTATAAGTCACTAGTTTAAAACTTGTGAGCTGATCAGAGTACAATTACAAAGTCTTGATGTCATGATGGTGGTTGCCATCATTTGTAAAGAGGAAAGGTATTGGTTATATTTTCATAGTTGGGAGGTCATCATCAAGTGTTATGTTAGGAACCAAATATCAATATAGCATAGAAAAACATCAGAATAAGTACTCAACGCCTTGAAAAAGAGAGAAATTCAGATAATAAGCCTCTTCAAGGGGGAAACATCCTTATGCCCACATAAATGTCCAAATACAAGATGATTCCCAATGAAAATGTCTCCTTGGTATATATAAGAGACTAGGAGGTATAATTACAACTAATGGACTAAAGCCGACATAAATAAAATAACATTACTAGTGTAATATACCCCAATTAAGTGGTAATGAGACACTATTTAGGGCTTAACATGCCCCTCCCCTTGAGACAAGTGTTGTTTGCAATGCTTGAGTAAATCTGGATGCTTCTGTATAAAAGAATCATCTTCCCAAGTGGAATCTTCAGCCGGTAGTTTCCTCCATTTAATGAGATACTCTGGAATGGATATATTTCTCAGCTGACGAATTCTTGTGTCAGTGATGGATTCAGGCTCCAATATGATTTTTCCTTCCTCGTCAAGTTCTGGCAATATAGTTTGAACTGGGATCTTGTCACCTATAACCTTCTTTAAGCATGAAACATGGAAAACTGGGTGTACTTGTGAAGATACATGCAACTCCAATTTGTATGTCGTAGTACCAATCTTTTGCAATACCTTATAAGGGCCATAGTACTTTGGTGATAATTTATTATCCTTCTTGGCTTGCTTGAGGGACATCTGTTTGCATGGTTGTAGTCTTAAAAACACCCAATCCCCTACTTCAAAACTTCCTT
>SNQJ01S0001994.1:8983-21241 GCA_010110895.2 Picea sitchensis | reverse complement strand
TGGAATATCTGTTACCTTTATATTCAATATTTGGAAGTTCTCAATGTGCTCTGTAACTGAACCCTTTTGGTTGAGATTTATCAATTGGCTAAATAAAGTATTGCTCCTTGTATCCTCATAGTGTGCTATCATTTCTTTCGTGAAAATTTTCCAAGTGATGAGTGATTTGTGAGAACAAATCCATCGATACCATACAAATTGATTGGGTTCTAAATATAAAGAAGCAATTCATACCGTTTGTGTATGTGACACATTATGTAGATCAAATAATTGCTCCATCTGAAGTATCCATGTGATTGGGTCCTTGCGATCAAACTTCCTCATATCGATCTTAGGAACATGGTTGGTCTTCAACCCAAAGTTGGAGTTTCTCCATTCTTGATTCACCTTCCTTGTGTCCTCATCATGAATTTCCCGGGATACATTTTCACTTTCAGGTGTCCTCTCTATTAGGAAAATTTTCAATCCTTCCATGATCTCCCCTTTTAAACCGTCCATCTTAGTATTTATTGCCTCCAACTTAGCTTCCGTTGAATCCATCATCTCTTGTAGTTCATTTTTTGTCACTGTCTTCTTTTGTAAATCATTTATATCCCTACGCATTTCTTCACCTTTTTCAAGAGTCCAAGTAGGATTGTTCGGAGGCTTATTTGGTGTAGAAGTTCCCTTTTTTGGTGGAATGTTGGCCACGTATCACTTTAAACCTTGATTTTGAGGTGGTTCTGCTAGACAATCTTCCTTTTATTGTATCTCTAAAATTTCGACCCTTCTGAGTATGAAATTTTCTTTTTTGTAGGTCTTTGATATTTCTTCTCCGCAATGCCATAGGTCTGATCAAAATTGGATGTTCCAAATGGAATTTATGGTAAATTCCCCACAACTTGTTGATTTTTGGCCTTTCTAGGAGATATCACTTGTATAGCGTGCCCCACACAAAATAATTGATATAAAATTCTGAAATTCGTATCGGAACTACCACTGGCTGTCCACTATCCAATTCAACTGATCTCACTCAATTCATATACTCTAGGAAGAATTTATGATTGTTTTACTCGGAACACCTCCTTGAGACTAATCAATAGGAATAGTCGAATACCCTATCTTCCACAAGGTGTATCTACAAACGTAAGATGACCCAAAATCTGAAATTGTTACCAAAGATACCTTACTAATTTATGTGAATATCCTCTGGATTTAAGGGTCTGAAACATTACATAAAATATTTTATAGCGAAAATTCCACAATGACTCAATCCAGGATGAATCCAGAACCCTATCTTAAAAAGGCCCTATCTTTGAAAGTATAAGGCCTCAAGGGCTGAAATTGTAACCCAACATACCTTGATCCGTCTAATAAATATCCTCCCCCGTTTCTTCTAAATCGTTGTAGAAGAAAAGTTATAGCGAAAATTTCAAGGTGTCTCAGATGTAGAAGTGAAACCCCAAGACCTTGAGCTTTGATACCATATGTTAGGAACCAAATATCAATATAGCATATAAAATCCTCAGAATAAGTACTCAATGCCTTGAAAAAGAGAGGAATTCAGATAATAAGCCTCTTCGAGGGGGCAACCTCCTTATGCCCACATAAATGTCCAAATACAATATGATTCCAAATGAAAATGTCTCCTTGGTATATATAGGAGACTAGGAGGTATAGTTACAGCTAATGGACTAAAGCCGACATAAATAAAATAACATTACTAATGTAATATGCCCCAATTAAGGGATAATGAGACACTATTTAGGGCTTAACATGTTATGTCCAAATAAAGTGTACAAAAGGTCTTAAAGATTTACCCAACCATTTAAGTGTCTTTTCAGTTGTCAAATCACATGCGTTGCAAACTATCATAAAAGTTCACAACAATTCAAAAATAGATCATGCGCCAAATATTTCATGATTATGATTTTTCAAAAGTGTCTGATGATGGATTCTAAGTTTTAGCGACATCACATCATCAATCAACTTCAAAGGGTCAATTTCAAAAGGAGATTTTTTCATTTTTTACCTTTATTTCAATTTGCAAAGAGTGCACTGCAGACTGGTTCAATTCGATGCGAACTAGAAGTACGTTGCAAACTTCTTGTCGCTGCAGACTTTTGGTGCTGCAAACTCTCTGTAGTGGTTGATGGTGGATTAAAATCTTAAAGGAATAATGGTTTAAATTTCTACATCAAGGGGAAACATCATATGCCATCTCATTTGCTTCAGACTATATTTGCTGCAAACTGAGCATTCGCTGCAAATACCCTGTTTACATAGTTATATGAAACCAAGGAATATCTCACTTTCTCTTAGGATATAGGTACCATTATTCCGCTCAAAAATCCTATCTCATAAATCTTTGAAATTGAAAATTCGTTTGATGAAAACTCTAGTAAAAAATTACTTGCTGCAAATTGAGTTAGCACTGTGAACTCTCTGTTTTGCACAGTTGTTTTGAACTCTTAATATTTGAGACTTCATTTAGCCTCAGGTTGTCATCATGTAATCCAAGTTTCTAGCTCTAGTTTCATCCTAGTCTCTGCAATATTGTTCTATCATAAGCCCTATTTGTAGCAAAGCCTAATCATTGCAAACCATTAGCAAAAAACCCCGATTTCACAAGGTTACATAACACAGTCTCTTGGCAGCTGAATAGTTTATGAATGGTCAAATGATTCTCCAATTTTGTTTCAGTTTTGATTACACATAGAAAAGCGAGATCAAATAGTTGAATACATGCTTGTATAAAACTTTTGTAAGAAATCCATGCTGCGAAAGTGTATTTTCACCATAAATTTTAAACCATTCACCCGTTTCCCATGAATTATTTATAGGAGATGTATGGAGATAAGATGAATAAACTCACTTAATTTCAGGTCAAAATACTTCACGTTTTTCGAGAAACAAGGCGTCATCATCTACAACCAATTTTGAATTTCACGAGTTCCGTGAAATGGGTTTTACCCAATTTTCTCTAGTAGAAGCATCATTATGATATTGACTTGTTGACCAAAAATCAGCCTGCCCTAGTTTGTTGTTTGAGAGAAAAAATAAAAACATTAGCTACATAAAGTTTGCAGCGCATTCGCTGCGAACTTGACAGTTACAGGAAATTCGTTTTGCTACAGGGCTTCCACCTGTCAGAAGAGGCTCGAGTAACTTCTTATAGATCAGTTAGACATCAAGGGACACTTTTGCCTAAGATTTAACTTCATTAAATCTCCTTGCAATGAGTTGGCTGCAATTGTATTTATTACTGCCAAATTGTATTGATATTGTTTACTGATGAAGGATTAATCTTAGTACTTGTTCATAAATTACAATGACTGATTTACTGTCTTTTATTGATGCAAGTGTTGTCAAAACATATAATCTTGTTAACCTGGAGGTTCCCTGTTAGTGAGATTTTCTATATATGTGTACCAAGGTGCCTGAAGTAGTTTGGTTCATATATTCACAGTTTCTTCCACATTCTTCCATCTTTTCACTGATATCTTGTACACTGATCAAAGATTGTTCAATCCTTGCTCGCTGGAGTATGTTTTATGGAGATTTTTGTGTTGATACTTTGTATTGAGTTTCTCATCCATTCATTACACTTGAATTAAAACTTAAACTCTTATCTTAAACCTACTATAAAATATGATGGGTATTAGGCTCACACCTATAACAGTCTAGGTGAGACTTCTAGTACTAACACATGAGTCCCTCGTATCTTTACATTCATTCCCCATTCCCTGCAATCTCACATTCCACATTTTTGCATTCACCATAATACACTTTCCATCCCTCAGTTTGCACCTCCATACTTAAATATTTTTCATACTCCCCAATATGATATCATCATTATCGATGAAATTTGTTTCTCACCACCACGTCAACCTCCACTTGTGTGAATCTAATACAATGATTAAGTGGTGTTATATTCATAAAATCTTTGTAATAAATCCAAAATCAGACCGTGAAAACTGACAACTTTGAACTAAGAGCTACAACAATTAATAATCAAGGAAATACGTGGTAAAAATAAATGAATAATTAAACACCATGTTGTAAAAGACTATATTGACATGAGCAACACCTATTCATGAAAAAATAAATTTGCGTAAAGACATGTCAAAGAAAAGGAAGGACATGTATTGTGGTGACACTGTCAACATCCTTGGACGTGAAGACCGCAAGTTTCAATGGTCACAAGGATATAAATGGTGCTCGTCTCTCCCACCTACAAAAAATGAAATGAACAAAGTATAGATCTTAGGTATTGCATTGGCTAGGTGCATATCGATGATAACTGCTTTTAAAGAGATGATCCTTTGTTGTGCCGACAAGTTTGATATAGAGAGAAGAATAATCCAAATACAAGGCAAGTTTTTGATTTCTTTGTCCCCTTCAGTGTTTAGGAGGATGTTGCAACTTCCTGACCCCACTTTGTTATTCAAGAATGCCGAGGCAGATGATTTTCTTAAAAAACATGGTGGAGGAACAAAGCTTCTCAAAAGTTCCCTCACAAGCCTAAGGAGTGATATCAATTCTACTCGATTCGAGGTATGCTCTTTAAAATACCCATATAAAGAATTTTCCTGACTATTCGCTAGAATAATTAGAAAAGATTCCAAAACCTCGGTGCCCAAATATATTGTATATATTCTCCATCATGCTATTCATGAAAATGCCATGACTGACTGGGCTCACATCATCTCAAACGATATTTCATTTCAGTTAGGGAGTCTGAGAAAAAATAATAAATTATACATGACTTCATATTTAATTTTTGTTATAGTTTACTATCATATATTTGAGAATTTTCCCAGAGTGAGGAATGTTGACTTAAAAAATAACCGACTTCTTTCTGGTACCCTGTGTTATGGAAGCACAAGGCCCCATATATTTTTACGAAGTAAACAATGCTTTTCTGTTTTCTTTTAATACGATTCATGGTCCCTCCAGGAAAGGCTATCACTGGAAGCTCCATCCTTTACATATGAGAAAGGATTTTTTGAATCTTTGGAAGAGTATAGTTTTTTGAGACTATATGGATTTTAGGGGAAACCCTTTTTATTACCATTTTGTGTTTTCGACAGACTTTTTGTCATTGAAGTGTGTAGATAGTACAAATACTAGGCACATTTATTCAATGAGAAAAGGAAAAAACAATTTATCCTACTGCCATGGAGAGTTGGAGAGATATTTGCCAAATATATCTCACATTTAGATGAATATGTAGTTCAATTTGACTAGCTCAGTTTGAAGGAAGCCTAGGCCATTTAGTGTTTCGATCCAAAAGATTTTTTTTCTGCACATATGTCTTTAGTTGGGTATGCTTCATATTTTAGTAAGTCTTTGCAATTTGAAGAAGAAGGGGGAGATAACCACAATATTCTCGAAGCATCTGTTGAAAAAACCCTAAATGATATTGAGGAATTGACTAGCATAAATGAGTGCTAGAAGCAAAAGGGTAGATAGACAAAAAATAAAAAACCCAAATTCACCTAATGTATCGTAGAAAAGTACCTCAACAAAGACCAAACCTCGAAGTAGTGGTCATGAACAAAGAAGGTCATCCACAGGAAAATCATATGATGGTGGAGACAAGGACCCTACTAAGACGACAATTGAGAAACCTTATACCATTCATACTTCCACAAAAAGAAAAAGAGAAGTTCAAAAAGAGGGACGGGAATTACTTGAAATTGAAGGAAGCCCCATAGATATGGAAGTTACGATGTGATAGAAGAGCCTTGCTGGGTAGAACAAAGAATGATTGAAATCAAGGTTATTACTGAATAACTGGACTATCAATCTCTAGAGATATTTGAAGAAGATTCTGTCACTTTACACCATGCGACCTACCATAAAAATTCCAAAAAAATGTCAATTGAAAAAGTAAACTTGAAAAATAAAAAGGTTTCAGAGAAGTAGAAATCAAAGATCGATTTTCATGGGGTTTCACCCTAAAAAATCACATAATTTAATGATGCAACTAGAGAATCCTTGAAGGAGTCAATTTATGATAAGGAATTTTATTTTGTTTTAAAATAAATAATAAAGGAATTAGAAAAATCTTCGATTCCAAAACATTTATTTGTTGAGCTCATCACTGCAATACAACCAATGTGTAGTCTTGAAGATGTCCTAGAGACTAGTTCCATATGAAAATTTCATCGAGCTTATTAGTGGCTGCAAGAAAATACATTGGAGATAGTATTAAGAAAATAATTGCCTTAATCCTTGAGATATGGGAATTAACAAAAATCTAAAGTACTTTTTCAACAAGGGTTTTTCACTTCAAAGAGTATCACCAAAAATATTTGGAAAACGATAAAGGATTCTATAAGGGAGAAGTGGGAACATTTGTGGTGAAGGTTTCAAGTTTAAGCGAGCTACATCGAAGACATAAAAACCTTCCTTCTAAGACTCACATGAAACAAATCAATGCTTGTTGGATAAAGAGGTTTCAATGCTTAAGGGGATTTTTGTTTGAGTGTGATGACATTAACATTAAAAGAGGTGATATATTCTTAAAACTTGTTTATTTGACTAAGGAATTAGACAACTCACATTTAATTTTATCAAGGGAGCAACTATAAGAACAATTGGAATCCTTAAAAGTTGCTTGGACCAATGAATTTAGTGACTCAATTGGGTTCTATGAAGAAGAAATAGAAAGATGTCTAGTCCAGTATGTGAATAACAATGAAAACATTGAGGGAACACTCCATAACCTAAAGCATGATTTAAGAGAACTATAAAACAAGTTATTTGAAACTAAGACAAAACATGAGATAATGGTTGCCCCAATGAGGGAGTACATTGAACAATGGTTAATGAAGGCCTTAGTTAAAATAACCGAAACCGATCAACAATAAGTTGTTAATTCAATTATGTCACCTCCAACACAACAAAAACCTACAAAAGACACCACAAAAAACAAATAATGGTTTGAAATTTCCATCATAGTAAGTCGAGTAGTCACATTTTTCTTGCTTTTCACTACTTTTTCTTCCTTAGTCCTTAGTCACTTTTCCTTTTCCGTTCCTAGAATATGTGAAAACCAAAGGCTAACCCCTGACTGCTTTATTTTTTTCTTCCATGTCTCTCTTTTATTTTATGGTCCACATGAGCCCCATCCCAGTCCTCTTTGAAGGGAAAAAACAATTTACTTTTATTGAAATCTCAAACATTATTGTTTGTTTTTACAAAGATATCTATTATTTTTTTTGAGGTTCCCAAATAATTATTTAGGACATAACTTTAATGATTTCTCAGACTTTAATTTCTAAGCACGATATTTCAAATGTGTGTCTATCAAAATATTTTTTGTATTTTGATGGACTGATTATTTAAAGTTATCTTCCATATGCAGTCCTTATTTTCCTTCTCTGTGTTGAATAATGTGTTTTACTTTGATGAATGCTATGATGGAAATGCCGTCTTATTTTAATGTATACTCTTTTGGTCTATAATCTTGGATCATAGTGTGAATATTTAGTTTCTTTGATAAACCTGGTCCTTTCTCATGTACTCTTTGCATGCGAATATTTACTTCAAGAATACTTTTGGTCCTCTCTTAGACATCATTTATATTCTTGCATATCATTTAAAAATAGAGGAGTACCAACTTTTTAAAAAACTAGGGGTATTTGTCCTTGTGATTTTATCTTAAAGACTATAAGACATTCTTTTAGATCAACATAAACCCAAACCAAGAAAATCAACAACCTGTTTAGAGCCGCACCTCTAATTCTTTATTCATCATATTCATTGTTTACAATAAAATATATAGGATCCCATCGCGACATCCAAAACCTCTAATCTATTGACAAAGATTAGTCAACAACCCTATTTCCTTAATTGAAATTAGAAAACCATTGGAGAAAATCATGTGCCGAAAAACTACTAAAAACGAACGTAAAAAACCGCCATTTGTTTTTGGGCTCCGCCCCCCTTGTGATCCCCCCTACAACCAACATAATGCAGACACCAGGTTTGATCATGTAAATAATATAACAATTCAGGACAACAATGCATTGTTTTTATACACCAGTATAACTTTTCAGTGCTAACATATTTTGTCAATGAATCTACAACATTCTTCAAAGTGTCCACCTTCATCAACAACGCCTTCTTATCTTCAACCATGCCTATCAAAAAGTGATATTTATTATCAATATTCTTTGTATTTGAATGATAAGTAGGGTTCTTCACCATGACTGTCACAATCTATCCTTACAAATTGCTGTACCAACTCAATACCTGAACACGATCTCTGTAACCATACTACTTCCTTTCTTGCATGAGTGGCTTCCATGTATTCAAATTATTTTGTTGAGAGTTCCATTACATCATGTCCTTTCCTCATCCAACTGATTTCTCCTCCAAACATGTTAAACACATACCCACTTGTAGATATTCCGTGATCTAGATCTCCAGCCCAATTTGCATTAACAAACACATGTATATGAAACACTCTGTCTGATCCTGGTCTTCCTTGGTAGCACAATACATAACTAGTAGTGCAACACAAATAACTGAAAACCCTCTTTACTGTTGTTCAATGATCATTCTCCGGTTTTGACATATACCTACTCAAAACTCCCACTACATGTGCAATGTTTGGTCTAGTACATACCATTGCATACATCAAACTACCAACTACACTAGCATGCGAAACATGACACATGTCCTCTTCATATTCTTATGTCTTAGGCTGCTGATCCACATATAAATTTACACCTATAGGAATAGGAACCATGACTGGTTTACATTCCTGCATATTAAACCTTTGCAATATTCTCTTGTCATATTTCCTCTGATTTAACCAGAGTTTCCTGTTTGCCCGATCTCTTTTAATTTCTATGCCCAAAATGAAATTTGTAGCATCGATATCCTTCATGTCAAATTTAGAGGATAACTAAGTTTTCATATCCTAGATAATCTCCTCTTCATTTCTTATCAACAACATATCATCCACATACAAGATCAAATAATTAAGACGATCACCGATTAATTTGAAATACACACAATGATAAACTTTTCTCCTTATTAAGCCAAGTCCCAACATATAATTATCAATTTTTTTATACCAAATAATTGGTGATTGTTTTAACCCATATAGGGACTTTTTTAGCCTACATACCATCCCTTTCTTTCCCTTCACAACAAAGCCTTCTGGATGCTTCATGTAGATTTCTTTTTCCATATCCCCATGTAGGAATGCTATCTTCACATCTATTTTTTCTACTTCAAATAAAAAACAACAACAATATATAAAATAAATATAATAGAAGTTAACTTGGAAAGAGGAGAAATTTTTTCATCAAAGTCAATTCCCTCTTCCTGGGAACAAAATGTTGCAACTAACCAAGCTTTGTATTGCTCCACTTTTCCTTATGCATTCAACTTATTTTTAAACACCCATTTTCTACCAATGATATTTCTTCGAGTCAACAACTCCACTAGATCCCAAGCCTCATTCTTGTCCAAGGCTTCCATTTATTCCTCCATGGTATTTTTCCATAGTTTTCCATCCTTTGAATCCACTTCCTCCCTAAAAGTTCTAGGATCATCATTAGTAATAAACAAAGAAAATTTTGAAAGAAAATCAGGTGGAGTATATATTTATGGTTGTCTTCTTTCTCGAACCAATCTCCTCAATACTAGAGTATGAGGCTCGTCTTCTTCTGATTCCTATTCTTTTGTAGACTCTGATTCATTATCCTTCATATCAAACTCTATTTTCTTTGGTTCTTCCTCCCTTGGTAGGACTTCCTATTTGACAACATCTTTGATTTATCTAAATACCACATCTCGGTTATACACTACCTTCTTAGTTTCTGGGTTCCAAAGCTTATAAAATTTCATGCCATCTTTATATCCAATCAATGTTAGGATATTTAGACACTTAGGAGTTAGTTAAGATCTACTTGGTCTAATGTGTCATTAGGTAAAAGTGTGTTTCTTAGTTTGTTTCTTTAGTATCCATTAGTATGTATTTGTAGTTAGGAAATCCGACGGTCATGATATGTTCCCGACATAGAGTGATCCGATGGTTCATTATCTCCTCGATCTTCATGACCATTGATTTGTGGCTTAACACCCTATTGATCCATGATATCTATTTAAAGAGCATGGAGGGTCATTTTTTGATGATCGATTGTGAGAAACTCTCTTGTAAAATCTCTCTGTAATCTTTTTCTTTTTCATTAATAAACTGCTCCAAGTGGTCGCATTGGCTAGGGCCGTGGATGTTTCCCCGTAGGGGTTCTACCATGTCAAAAAATCGGTGTGTTGATCTTTGATCTAATTGTGTGAGCGGTTACTAAAGGTGTTCACCCTCTGTTGGAATACCTGAGTTGTCGAACATGGTATCAGATCCTGTTTGAAGACCCGCTCCTGTTGTAGATCGAGATCATGAAGCTGAGTTGCCTCATCTCCATTTTCTATCATTTTCGTACATTTTGGGGCTGAGAAAATTGTTCCATTGCGTTCGGAGCACTCATTTAAGTTAGGAACACTTTTCGTTTCACTCAAAAAGGTTTTCGTTTTCCCAAGATACGGCCATTTCAGTAAGATCCAGAGGTATAAAGCTTGAATATGCATTTTTAGAATTTTTGCAGAGTATTATTTTGGTTTTATATTATTTGTTTCCGGGTTGCTACTCTTTTAAATCTGTGTATTCTATTTTCCTCGCGCCCTGTGTGATCTCGAAAAATCAGAAACAGATAGGAAAATGTGCATTTTCCGGATAAGCTAACCTAGATCTAACCCTTGTTGTCATCGAGAAGCGGAATTTTTTTCTTGTGTGAAAATAGTTTTTTTTAGCATGCTCTCCAAGGCTGTCTTCCACAACACTACCACCACCAACAAAAACATCTCCAATCCCCCTTCTAAATAGTACAACATGTTTTGCTAGCCCATTTGGTTAAAAGTTTCCTTATTAAGTAAGATGTCTTGAGTTCAAGTTTCTCTTTTTGTTACTTTTTTTGAAAAAGTTCATGCTCCATTGTAAAGTGTATTTCACTTCAAGTATAAAAGTGAATCACTATAAGTAGATTTAATACTTTATTTTAGAATTATTTATTTTGCATACAAATTTTCTTTTATAAAGTAACTTCATTGTAAAAGTGATCCCCACTTCTTTTTATAAAAGTGGGTCACTTCATAAAACAACTTACATCACCACGTTGTCCTTTGGTTACCGTTTATGCCTTTTTTTTTAAAAGGGCATAACTTTCACATACAAAGTCTGTTTTAGTGCCGTTTTTTTTTAAAACCGCATAATTTTTCGATATCTTTCCATCTAGATTATTAGTTTTAGTTTTTAAATCCATATTATATACATATTTAATATGGATTCTTCCAATAATCTTTTGCTTACCAACACCAACTACTTCCATTGGAAATATCATATGGAGGATTTATTAAGAAGTAAAGGCTTGTACTGGATTACCCTGGGAAAGGAAAAAGAACCCACTGATGCTGATAAGAAAGTCAAATGGGCTAATATGAGTGTCGAAGCACGTGGACTAATCAGAATGTCCATCTCTCCTGATTTAAGGTTCCACCTTAAAGAAATTGATGACCCCAATGAAGCTTGGGAAAAGATTGAAACTGTGTTTGGTAAACTCATTATTATTCAAGAATAACAATTAGAAAATCAAGTACCGACTTTAAATCCAAGTGATTTTTCTTGCATCTGAGACTATCTATCTAAGTTTAAAACACTCATAATTTTATGTGAAGAATGTGAGATAAATATGGAGTAAGAGCATTGCATCTATCTTATTCTCTCTAAGCTAGGTAGTGCATATTCTATGTTTGTATTTAACTTTTATGCCATGAGAGAGGCTCTAGGGACAAATTATAAAAACCCACTCTTGAGTCCTTTTGTGCTGCTTTGATTAGAGATGAAGATAAGCTTGTACACCTTGGAGTGATCAACACTGCAGGTCCCTCCAACAAAGCCTTAGTTTCCCAACAGAAAGATAAACCCAAGAGTCCCAAGAAGCAACATCCTCGCTACAACAACAAGCAACATAAGGGTCCCAAACCCACCCAGACTACTTCAACTCCTAATGGTGACAAATGAGCAAAATATAAAAATAAGAAGACTGACAGACAATGCAAGTTTTGTAATAAATATGATCATGATGAGTCCAAATATTTCAAGAATATGGCATCTTTAGAAGCAACGATGAAGAAACACAACATCAATATTGATTCTAGTACTTCTTCTTCTTCTCATGGACATGCACTTTCTGCTTCCAG
>SNQJ01S0001993.1:300725-319893 GCA_010110895.2 Picea sitchensis | reverse complement strand
CTTGCAAGTTAGCAATTAAAACATAATTGTACATATTAAGAATAATCAAATCATAATCACAATGGACAAAGGAGATACCATATGTTTGTATAATATTTTGTATAATTTATATGTATATATGTGACTATAGTAATAATGCTTTTACCAACACCAACTATTTTGTATCAGCACCAACTGAAGTAAGGAGCACCAACTCCTAGGAGAGCACCAACTCTCAAGAGAGCACCAACTCTCAAGCAAGACCCAACTTGCCACAAGACCCAGCTTGCTGATAGAACACAGTATATCCCACTAGAGTTCATATATTAGTTCAACCAACTCTTGTATAAGTGATCCATTATTGAATCAACTTTATCTTAAGATCAGAGGTATACCATAAATGCTCATGACCGCACTTCATCTTCACTCTGAAATTCACGCCTTTTTCACTTCTTCTTCCTTCTGATATTCGCGCCTTCTTCACTTATTATTCCCTCTGATATTCACACCTTCTTCACTTCTTCTTCCCTCTGATATTCACACCTTCTTCACTTCTTCTTCCCTCTAATATTCATGCATTATTCACTTTATCTTCCCTCTAATATCATCACGGACATCAGGTCTAAATCCACCTCTTTTTCTCTGCAATACCACTTTCCCAGTGAACCAATCATGGTTGTATTTATACTTGTTTATGCTCAAAACTTGTTTAAGTTATTGGGAAAACTTGTGCAACAAGTTACAACTAACTTGTCCATTTACAACAACTTTGGGACCACCAGAGACGATCATTATGGGTCTTCAACTTTAAACCTGGCATCCCCACTACTTTCATAAATCAATCACATGTATGGATTGATTTCCTTTGTCTCTGTGAGTAGAGGTGTTTCCTTCAAACCATTTACATATGACCATAGGCGCAGGACCACGGGCTTGTCAATTATAACAATGTATTAGATTATACCTTTTAAATCTCTTACCATGTGAGAAATGGCGGTATTCATATGCTAGGCCAAATGAGTGCTTGAGCGCTTATCAATTCAGCGGTCTAAGTTTAATCCCCTGATGAGATGGACGACTATCGAGAGTTTAGGTATTCGTCCTTCAGGACTTCAGGACTTGAAACCCTTCAAATCTTCCTACTCATATTTTCCAAATAGATCAGATGGTTCACATTTATTTTAGGAAACCGAATCAATGGTCATATTTGATCCTTACATTCATCCTTTCACTGCTTATCCGACAGCTAGGAATTAATCAAGCATTGATATGGATGGCCACCATTTACTCTGGGACTTCGGATATTCTACTTACACTATCATTCCATTGTAATATGATCAACAGTTATGAATACACCTGAAGTGATCATCAGATCAGACGACTTATATCCACTTCGGCACTTCAGCGTTCAGGACTTTGGGACTTTAGGCTAATCGCTACTTCATTCTCCTCCAGAGTGATCACCTGTTGAATAAGTCATAGGTGGTGGAGACCACTTGTTGTCAGTTAACATTACCACTTACACTATCCTTCCATTGTAGTATATCAGTAGTTGAGAATACACCTGAAGTGATCCTCAAATCAGACGACTTATGTCCACTTCGGGACTTCGACGTTCAGGACTTCGATACTTTAGGCTAATCACTGCTTCATTATCCTTCGAAGTAATCACCTGTTGAATAATTCATAGACGGTGGAGATCGCTTGATGTCAGTTAAAATTACCACTTACACTATCCTTCCACTATAGTAGATCAATGTTTTAGAATACACCTGAAGTGATCTTCATATTGGACAACTCGTGTCCACTTCGGGACTTCGACATTTGGGACTTTGGGACTTTGGGACTTTGGGAAAGTGCTGGTGGTAAGACTATCAAAGTGATGTAACTTGCTTATGTCACTTGATGAAATGGCATGAGCCAAGTAGCTGCCACGTGACACTTAGATTCGTGATTTACACATACCTGAAATGTCGATTTCAACTTGACACTTTTCATTATTTGACTGTGCCACGTGTCCTTGCTGACGTGTTCTACTAATGTGGTCTGGCATATGTCCTTGCTGACATGGTCTGCTAACGTGGTCTGCTACATGTCCTTGTTGTTGTGGTCTGTCAAATGTCCTTACTAATGTGGTCTACTGACGTAGATCTCTCAATGTGACACATGCTCATCTCCTTGATCTAACGGTTAGAATTCTATCTGAAATATATATCTTAGATCGACGGTTGAGAGTGACTTTGGAATTTCAGATTTCGGGACTTTGGGTATTTCCATATCTCGACTTCACAATTCTTCCGAAGTGAGATTCATGAAGCTTAACCTCCTCACATATTTAGACTTTAAGTAAATGATTTTTGTTTGATCAAGATATTAGATCGACAGCTCGATCAGTCTGTGATGCAGCTTTGCCTTGGTTTAAATCCAACAACCCTTCTTCTAACTTATCCTATCCTTCCACTTTAGAATTATCTAACGATTGATGGAAATTCGCATAATCGAGATCTCAGATCTTTTACCTTGCTTAACCTATCCTTCCACTCAAAAATGATCCAATGTTCATGAAGACTCTCGAAGAAGATTAATGATCGAGAATGATTGCGTAACCACAACTTGCGAGTGATTTAACTCATCACCCAAACTCTGTAATTTGAAGTTGTGCGTTGTTGGTGAGTCAACCACAATCGTGTTTCTTTGATACTATAAGACCTGACGGTCCTGACTAATTGTGGGATTGGAAATAGCACGATGTTTAATACTCCTTTCCATCTCTGCAATCTATCCCTGTCGTTGATCTGGCGATTGTGCATCCGACGGTCACGAATTAATATGACTTAATATGATCATTTTTTGGATCAACCACAGTCGTCGATATTTGAGTTTATGAGATCTGACAATCTAGACCGATTGCGGGATACTAACTAGCGAGTCGTTTAATTCTTCTTTCGCTCTGCGCAATTCATCCATGTCATTGATCTAGAGTATGCGTATCAACAATATTGATTTGATCTGATCATTGACTAGTCCTCCAACGATCCTTCTGAGTTTCATTGCCCCATCTCTTTTGAGCTTTTAATCTTTTAATCTATGCATATCGTTCGCTCCTCCTCCTGAGATTATGCTTTTGATATCTGCATATTGTTTAACATTTTCTGCTAACTGATATACTATTGACATCAATGACAATTTCATCTATGATAAATCACAATGATAATTCATCATAACAACAAATCATCACATCATAATGACATCAATTGTTGACATCAATGACAATATGTCCAACAAACACTTCTTGGATGGTGCGTTTACAAAGATGAAAATTGCGCTGGTCCAAGATGGATTGTGGATGCAAATAAAATGGAACCTTCTTCATCCAAATCTGGTAGACTATTCTAAGTGTGGAACTTGGTGGCAATCACTTTATTCGGGCATGATACATGAAAAACAAGATGTATCTTAGAGTGACTAGGAAAAGCTAGTTGATAGGTTACTAGCCCCACGCATTTGAGAATAGTATAAGGACCATAAAATTTGGGGGCAAGTTTCTAACGCTGCTGGGATTTTAGTGAAGTCTGTTTGTATGGTTGTAGACAGAAAAGAACATGGTCCCTTTCAGAATATTGACGTTTAGGATGACCCTGATCATCCTATTGCTTCATGTGGTTCTGAGCCATGAATTTTTTTTCTTTGAGAGTACATATAATGGTCATGTGGACTGTAAGATTGAGGTCAACCTACTGAACCTTCGAGATGCCCGAAATGTATGGGAAAACCAATGGTGTATTATGTCTGTAGACTTATTCAAAGGGATTCATGTGAGTGGAAGTATGGTAAGAGGTGTTGTACCACCATTCAACTAGGGGTAACCACTAAACCCACTGATGTTGTCTGTCGGACGTAAAACACCTCAAATATGTTTCCAAACACTTATTGACTGCTTATGTTTGGCCATCAGTACGGGGATGATAGGTTGTGCTAAGATGAAATTGGGTTCCTTGGAGCCTGAATAATTTTTATGCACCTAGTTATGCTATATTGAGCAGAAAAAGGAATATCACGAAAATTACCAACATAACAACATAATATAGAGAATAACACACCAAAATGATACCTTTATTGAAAGGGGAGTAATGTTCACTTGCCTCTTCAAGGGGGAAACCTCCAACAAAGAAACACTCTATTACAATAATTCTCAAGACAAAACTTCTCATGTCGTTGACTCCTATTTATACTAAATATATCTACCAAAATAAAAATATAGAGGAATATCTTTCTAGAACCGGAAGCCTCTTTTAGGTCTTCTTACATTTGACATGTTCACCTAATACTAGGCCTTATTTATTAATTTCATCATTTATTACATGGAAAATATATTACTCTACCTATGTGAGGGGTTAGGGAGGTTAGGTCCCTAACATTCCCTCCTCCTTAAAAACAACCTTCTTCTTAAGGATTGAGATGAGGAAATTATTGCATAATGGTAGTCGACTCCCAAGTGGCTTCTTCTGGTTGTGTGTCCTTTAACCAAACTAAAACTTCCCTGATAGTGTGCTAGTGGAGGTGATGCTCTCGTTGGTCCAAGACTGCTTATGGTAGCAACCAAAAGGAACCTTCTTCTTCCAACATAGGTAGACTGGTTTGCATCTAGCACTTGGTGTCGAGCACTTTCTTTAAGTAGGAAACGTGAAAAACAGGATGTAGCTTAGAGTGACTGGACAACTCTAACTGGTAGACCATTGGCCCCACTCTCTTGAGAATATGATAAGGACCATAGAATGTAGGGGCAAGTTTCTAATAGTGCCAGGATTTGAGTGAATTCTTGTTATAAGGTTGTAGAAGAATAAACACCTATTCCCATTCAACAAATTCACAGTCAGAATGACCCTGATTTTCTTATTGTTTCATGTGATTCTGAGCCATGACCAATTTTTATTTGAAAGTACAAATAATGGCCATGTGAACTATAAGAGTTTGATCCAACTGTTGAACCTTTGAGACACTAGGCATGTATGATAGAAATGAGGGTGGATTTTGTCCATAGAATGTTTCAAAAGGAGTCAGGCGAGTGATGGTATGGTAAGAGGTGTTGTACCACCATTCAATGAGGGCTAACCACTGAAACCATTGATTTTGTATGTTGAATGCAAAACACATAAAATAGGTTTACAAATTCTTGTTGACCGCTTCAGTTTGTCCATCAGTCTAAGGATGATATGTTGTGTTGAGATGCAATTGGGTTCCCTAGAGTCAGAACGATTATTTCCAGAAAGTTCTAGTAAAACTTGGATCATGGTCAGAAACAATAGAATGAGGCATGCAGTGAAGTTTGGAGATATTATCAATAAGAATTTGATCCATAGTGGATGTTGTGAATGGGTGTTTAAGAACACATAAATGAGCATATTTGGAAAGATGATCCACTATTACCATGATGACTAACTTATTTCCTGATTTAGGTAAGCCAATAATGAAGTCCATATAAATATTTGTCCAAATAGTAGGTGGAATTGGAAGCGATTGGAGTGTACCTGTAGCTTTGCCTATGCAATATCCCTAGGTTGAACCCAATTGGAATGTAAATGAAAATGTACTTAAGATGGTGAGTTGTTTGATATCATTTCTGTATGCACCTTTCATGACATAGTGCACGCATGTACTGTGTAGTAAAATGATGAAGTGTGCACATTCCAGGATACTGCATGCAACATCTTATGTGTGCGTGATATTGAGGCCAGGGAGCCTTTGTGTGTATGCGGTGTTTTATAGGCTGGTGAGCTAGTTTTGTGATGATTAGGCTAGAGAGCCTAAATGTTAAAGGCCAGTGCACCTATTTTTGTATATGTCTCATAATTAATATAAAATACATCGCTCTGGGTAGAATGACCATGATAAAAGGGTATGGGGGACTAAACTCCACTAGTTAGAGAAAGGGGTGGCTGAAATTTAAGGAAAGGGGGCTAAGCTATGGATCTTAAGCCAAAAAGCAATATTATATTAATATTTCTTAAAGTATAAAGTATGGATAATTATTTTATCCTAAGTTCTAAGGATGGGGACAAGTGGGCCTAAGTAGCTCCCAACATGAGAAGTGTCAAGTTGGGGACATGCATACATATAGTTTGGACCTAGTTCGTTTTCCCATCTTTTCCATCATACTTTCCATCATTCCTCCCATCATTCATCCATGCAATTGATCATCCATGAGCATTCACACAACCATTGAGCTATCCTTCATACATTCATTATTGTACATGAACCTATATCCATAGCCATACTTGTTTTGTAGCTGGTTAGCTTGGGAGTTAGACTGAGGAAGTGGGTTGTCAAGCTTGTGGGATATTGAAGAGGCAGGTTGTCAGGCCCGTCAGCATTGTAATATCCCTAGGCTGAACCCAATTGTAATGTAAATGAAAATGTACTTAAGTTGGTGAGTTGTTTGATATCATTTTTGTATGCACCTTTCATGGCATAGTGCTCGCATGTAATGCACAGTAAAATGATGAAGTGTGCACATTCTAGGATACCGCGCACAACATCTTATGTGCACGCGATATTAAGCCTATGGAGCCTTTGTGTGTATGCTGTGTTTTATAGGCTGGTGAACCAGTTTTGCGATGATTAGGCCAGAGAGCCTAGACGTTAAAGGCCAATGCACCTATTTTTGTATATGTCTCATCATTAATATAAAATACATCGTTGTGCATAGACCGACCACAATAAAAGAGTACGGGTGACTAAACTCCACTAGTTAGGGAAAGGGTGGGGGCTAAAATTTAAGGAAAAGGTCTAAGCCAGGGAGCTTAAGCCAAAAAGAAATAATTATATTAATATTTCTTAAATCATAAAGTATGGGTAATTATTTTATCCTAAGTTCCAAAGTTAGGGGACAAGTGGTCCAAAGTAGCTCCCAACATGACAAGTGTCAAGTTAGGGACATGCATACATATTGTTGGGACTTATTTCATTTCCCATCATTATTTCCATCATTGAAGGATCCAGTCAATCATCCATGAGCATTCACACACCCATTGAGCTATCCTACATATCTTCATGTCATTATACCTGAACCGGTATCCATAGCCATACTTGTTTTGTAGCTGGTTAGTTGGGGAGTTGGACTGAAGAAGCGGGTTTTCGGGCCCATGGGATATTGAAGAGGTGGGTTGTCAGGACCGTGAGTAGTTTCTCTCTGGGTGAGAGAATTGTTGGGAATTGATTTCCTGGAGGTATTAAACTACAACTACAGGGCTCTAAGACTTCTTGTCCTGCATGTTGTTGAAGCCCAAAAAGGAAGTGGGGCAACCAAAGGACTGTTGAGAAGAGAAGGGGCACACTTCCTAGGGTGGGACAAGCATGTGGGGAATGAGGGACTGTAGGCTGTTAGTTTGAGTTGGTAGTTGTGATGAAGTCTTTCTTGTCGTGTGTGATACATCAACCTAGTTAGGAACCCCTTTACCCAGGTGGATTTTAGTCTCAGCTCGAGGGTGACCCACTACTGAGAGTGATGAGCAGTGTGGTCTAAGGCTGGGAGGTTCATGGAAGGTCTGCATGCAGTTGGTGACATTCTTACCAAGATAAGTGTCAACTGTGTGATAAATTTACATGTTGCATTATTATTTACATGTTTAATTTTATGGGTTTATTCTATGTGTGGTTATAACTATCTTTATAGTTATGGGTATTTCCTGTATACGTTGGATGTATGTTTTTACGGTTATTTTAGTATGAATCCGTGCATTTACAGAATGTATTTTTCTATTTACATTTTATATATATATAAAGTTTCGCAATAGTTCTGTGTGTATATAGTTTAATTGCATGCAGTTCAAAAATGTTATGTGGCATAACTCAATTGGATGTTGGGTATGTTATAGCATGTTCTGCAGAGAGAATGAAATCATTCTTTCGTGTATCGTGGCCCAGCCTGGGTGGTTGGGGACATTAGAATATGGTATCAAAGATTCAGTTTTCAACACTGAGCCTGGATGGGCAGAGCAAGTTGAGTTGAAGTGAAATGTCACAGAGGATTGATTTTGAAATGGCTAAATATCAAGTCACAGAGTGTCCATGGTAAATTTAGAAGCAACGACGCGGAATTGGGAAAATCCCAATTTATGTTGTTAAATTCATGAGAAAATTGAGAAATTTGGCCATGTGGTGAGATATTATTGATTTAATATCCGTTCTAGCAAGTTCTGACCTAGAATGGTTGAATTTGAACTTACAGTAAAGCCATGATAGATGGAGCAAGATTAGTAATTAAAATTCTCAATTCGTGAGTTGAGTTTGGGAAAAAATTGTTGCAGAAATGTCAACCCACAGCGATTTGTTGTTGCAGAGGTTGAACTAGTGTTATCGGGGTGAAATTGAACAAATTTCATAGTTGCAGAATGCCTATGGTAGAAATTGGGAAAAAGTTAAGCAAAAGCCCCAATTTCTACAACAGAATTCATGAGGAATTGATGCGCATAAAAATGAGTGTACATAGGAGGGTGCACTAAAAATGCATGAGGCGCAGTGAAAATCTTGTGATAGGTAAAATTCGGCACTGCGCGGAAAGATATTGGTGTGCTGGTGCATGTGCTAAATTTTGGTGTCGCGTGGAAAAATATTGGTGTGTTGGTGCATGTGGTAAATTTTGGTGTCATGCGGAAAAATGTTGGTGTATGGGTGTGTGCACTAAATTTTGTCACTGCGTGGAAAAATGTTAGTGTGCAGGTGCACACGCTAAAATTTGGCATCGCGTGGAAAAATGTTAGTGTGCGGGTGCACATGGTAAAATTTGGCACCACGCAGAAAAATGTTGGTGTGCGGGTGCGCATAGTGTGCACACACATAATAATGGTGCACGTGGTGTGCATAGTATTGGTAAAGTGCTGAGGAGTTTGGTTGAGTGCACACAATGTGGGTATATGTTGTCGCACAACAGTTTAGCTTATGGTGCGCGCAGAGTATTGGTGTGCAGTGGGGGTGTACTAAACTTTGGCATGGTGCAGCGCGTAGAGTGAAATGTGCACATAATGTCAACACGTGATACAAAAATTACGCACAACAAGTAATAATTCTAGAACCAAAATGGCGTGCGGTGGATATTGGCGCACGACACAAAAGTAGTGTGCAGTTATTAGCGCGACAAAGAAGTGATGCACAGTGGTTATATGTGCACAGAGCACGATTTATCTTGTGGTGTTTCCGTGCATGCTAAATATGGGTGTATAGGTTGAAATTTTTGCGTGCAAAATCGTCTAGAGGGTGAACAACAACAGAAAACCAAAGATTTTCTGCGACGTTTTATATCATTTGAACATCATCTTTTTGCAGCACGTTTTTTAGGCCCTTAAGAGTGTTTTTGGAAATGCAAAAACCATGAGAATAGACTGTACCAAGGTACACTCTATTTTTTCATCCCAAATAAAAGATCTCTGAGAGATCTTTCTATTGGTGTAAATTGTTCATCAAACGGATCTTTTATGAGAAAGTTATAGCACAAACAGTGGAGGGTAAATTTTAAGACCCAACTAACTTCGAAGAGCCATAACTTTCTGCTTTGGAATCAGATTGAGGCACATGAGAAGTCAACGGAAAGATATTGAACCATAGAATACATTCCCAGAGCTGAATTAAATTTATTATCATGTTAAAAATGTTTAATATGGAAAAGAAGGTACCTATAGCATTCCAGACCAAAAACACAAATTGGTCTAGAACTTCAGAAGGTTGTAACTAGCAACCCAGAACCCAAAAATAGGTGAAACTTGGAAAGAGTGTCCATAAGTTATATATGAAGAAACCCAAACAAGATCCTATGAAAAATCCAATGGATTATGTGCAAAAATGCATAATTATAGCGCAGTGTTACGCCAAGTTGAAGGGTGAACAGAAAAATTAATGGGCAAATTTGAAATAACCATAACTTTCTGCTCAAGAATCATAATTGAGCATGGGAGAAGGTGTTGGAAAGGTATTTGACTGTAGAATATAATTATTCACCCAGAAAATGGATCTAGGAATTCAAATTTCTGGGAAATCAGAAGAAATAATTATGATATATTATTGAACCAGAATGGTTCATATTTTCATGAAATTGTTGCAACAATAGCCTGGCAAAGTTTTGTTGGTTGCACATTTTGTAGAGTTATAAACAACTAGATCAGATCAATATCAGCACAGATTCCATAGTAATGGAAGAGGCACAGGGGACTTACATCCAGGAATATGAGTTCAGAGGGATGGATGTCCATTTGGGCATTGAAGGAACAAACTCCAATAGACATGGAGAAGGAAGGGATGAAAACATAAATATGGTAGAGACCATTACAAATTTGTAGAAGGATGTCCAAATCCATAAATATGATAATGAAAGGATTATGAGAGCCAAGGAGCAACAGGATGACTTCAGGATGAATTTAATGCAAAGCTTAAACATAATAGATAAGAAATTGGATAAGGAGAGTGGCTCAAGAAAATCTGGAAGTCACAGGTCTCCTAATGAGAAAAGAAGAACAAGAAGTGTTAGTAGACATAACCATCACTCTCCGAGGCATTCCAATAAGAAGGAAAACAACAACTCAATTCCATCCCCTATTAGGAGGCATAAGAAGTCTGGGGTGTATGATCTATGAGGACAAATGAAAAAAATCAAACCTCCTACATTTGATGGTGAGCACAAGAATGATGAATATGTAGAGACATGGTTGCTAGGCATGAGAAAGTATTTTCAATTGCATAATTATTATTCTCATGCATAAGGTAGAATTTCCATCTATCAACTCAAGGGAAAGGCATCCATGTGTTGGGATCAACTTGTGCAGGTGAAACACATTAAAGAGAAAAGTGTTACTTGGAGAGAATTCAAGAAGTATTTTGAGAAGAAATACTTGACTAAGAGATACTATGACAAGAAAATGAAAGAGTTGTTTTAACTCAAACTTGGGAGTATAACCATATATGAATATGAAAGAAGGTTCTTAGAACTATTGAAGTATGTTTCCTTCATCAAGGATGAGACTTTTAAGATTTAGAGGTACTTGAGTGGATTGCCATCATTCATTAGTGACAAAATATAATATGATGATCCCAAGACATTGGAGGATACCATAAGTTGAGATAAATGCCTATATTATCAGAAAAAAGCAAGGCCAACTTTTCAAAAATCTTGGGAAGACAAAAAAAAGTTCAAGATGGATCAGAGAAAGAAGGGATCTAAGCCACCATTCCTTAGAAATAATCCTCAGGGAAAACCAACTTCTAGAGAACCCAGAATGATTGAAATAGGGGGTCAAAGGCTAAGGCAACCACCTATTCAATGTTGGGGTTGTAAAGGAGATCATATGTTTAGAGATTGTCCTCACAAAGGTGAAAAAGTGAGGACTATTCACAATGTATAGCAAGCTGAAACAGTAGAGGTCATGGGAAGAAATGTACCAAGGATCTATGCAACCCTAGACAACAAACAAGCAGAGTATCAGTCACATATGATTGAAGTGGAAGGTATGATCAACAACCAAACCATTTCTATTTTAATTGATTCAGGAGCTAGTCATAGTTATATAGATCCTAATATGGTGGAATTTTTTCATTTTCCAAGAAGCAAGCATGGAAAATCTTGGTTGGTGCAGCTGGCTACCGGAGCTAGCCAAATGAAAAGTTAATGAAATGGTTAAGACATGTCTTGTTGACATGAATGGACTGAGCACGAGGGTAGATTTGAATATCTTACCTTTAAGATCTTATGACTGCCTACTTGGTATGGATTGGTTAGACCAACACCATACCATCTTAGATTTTAGTAACAAGGAATTCACTTGCCTAGATGAGGAAGGAAATCAGAGAATAGTCCAAGGAATTCCCAGGGTAGTAACCATCAGAGAAATTTTAGCATTGCAGCTGAAGAAATGTTACATAAAAGGGTGTCAAATATTTGCAGCTCATATGGAAGAGACACCTAAAGATAAGGTGCCAAAATTGGAAGATTATGCAGTCCTAGAAGATTTTGAAGATGTGTTCAAGGAGATACCAGGACTACCCACAAAGAGAGACATTGATTTCTCTATAAATTTAATGCTTGGAGAAGCTCTAGTGTCAAAGAATCCTTACAGAATGAGTACAACAGAGCTAAAGGAGTTGCAAATGCATCTTGAAGAACTTCTGAAGAAGGGGTATATACACCCAAGTGTGTCACCTTGGGGTGCCCCAGTCTTGTTCGTGAAGAATAAATATGGGACATTAAGATTGTGCATTGATTTCAGACTATTGAATAAAGTGACTCTGAAGAATAAGTATCCTATGCCAAGGATTGATAATCTCTTTGATCAATTGAAGGATGCAAAGATATTTTCAAAGATAGATCTCAGGTCAGGATACCATCAGTTAAGGATTAAAGAGGAAGATATCAACAAGAACGCCTTCAGGACAAGGTATGGTCATTATGAGTTCACAGTGGTGCCATTTGAGTTGTCAAATGCACCAGTTGTTTTCATGTGCTTAATGAATGGTGTTTTCCGAGAATATTTAGACAAGTTTGTCATTATCTTTTTGGATGACATTCTTATATATTCCGAGTCAGAAGAATAGCATGAGCATCATTTGAGGATGGTGTTGCAAGTATTAAGGGAGCACTAGTTGTATGAAAAATTGAGCAAGTGCTCATTTTATCAGAAGAAAATTCATTATGTGGGACATATCATTTCAAAAGATGGGATAGTAGTGGATCCTGAGAAGATAGAAGCCATTATAGAATGGTAAGTGCCAAAGAATGTGACAGAGGTCAGATCATTCATGGGCCTTGCAGGATACCATAGGATATTTATTGAAGGATTCTCAAAGATTGCACACCCAATCACTTCCTTCCAAAAGAAGGTTGTGAAGTTTCAGTGGACATTGGATTGTGAAAAGAGTTTCCAACACTTGAATAAATTATTAATAGGTGCTCCAATACTAAGGATTGTAGACCCAAATGAATACCTCATTGTTTGCATAGATGCATGTAAAGAAGGACTTGGTGGAGTCCTCAGTCAAAATGGGTTTGTTATATGTTATGAATCAAGGAAGTTGAAGGAGCATGAAAGACATTATGCCACTCGTGATTTGGAGTTGGCATCCATAGTGCATGCCTTGAGGAAATGGAGAGAATACCTCATGGGGAAAAGGTTTGAGCTAAGAACAGACCATAATGGTCTAAAATATTTATTTGATCAACCAACTCTAAATGTTAGGCAAAGCAGATGGTTAGAATTTCTAAGTGAATATGAATTTGATATAAGGCATATCAAGGGGAAAGAGAACAAAGTGGTTGATTCACTCAACAGAAGAGTGCATGAATTGCATGCTACATCCATTAGCATGTACCAATCATATTTGAAACACATAATTTTAGAGGCTACAAAATTAGATTTGCAATACAAGGAATTAGTGGCAAAATTACAACAAGGTAATTTACAGCAGAAAATTGAAGAATACAAGCTAGATAATGATGAAAATCTCATGTACATGGGCAGAATTTATGTACCAAATTCTCATGAATTGAAAAATCTAATATTGAGGGAAATGCATAATGTACCTTATGCTGGGCACCCAGGTTATCAGAAAACTATTGCAGCTGTCAAGGGCCAATATTATTGGCTAGGCATGAAGAAAGAAGTTGCATATTTTATTGCCAAATGTTTGGAATGTCAAAAGGTAAAGGTTGAGAATAGACACCCAGTTGGTTTGCTATAGCCATTACCCATTCCTGAGTGGAAATGGGAAGTTGTAACAATGGATTTCATCACCAAACTGCCTAGAACAAACAAGAAACATGATTCTATCATGGTAGCGGTGGATAAGCTTACTAAAGCTGCCCATTTTATTCTAGTTAATCTCACTCACAAGGCATCGAACATTGTTGATGTTTATATGAAAGAAATTGCTCGATTACATGGCATACCCAAGACAATTGTGTCTGACAGAGATCCAAAATTTACCTCAAAATTTTGGAAAGGATTATTTAATGGATTTGGAACAAATTTGAATTTTAGTATAGCTTATCATCCAGAATTAGATGGACAAACAGAGAGGGTGAATCAAGTGATTGAAGATATGTTGAGGATGTATGTGATGGATAAACCATCAAAATGGGAAGAATACCTACACTTGGTAGAGTTTTCTTATAATAATGGATACCAAACATCTATAAATATGAGCCCATTTAAGGCACTTTATGGAAGAAAGTGCAACACACTGGTAAGTTGGGATAACCCAGTAGATAGAGTAGTGGTTGGGCCAGATTTTCTCAGGGAAATGGAGGAGAAAATGTTGAAAATAAAACAAAATTTGAAGGTTGCCCAAGACATGAATAAAATCTATGCTGATAAGGGCAGAACTCACAGGGAATTTAAAGTGGGTGATCATGTGTTCTTGAAGGTTAAGGCCAACAAAAGTTCCCTGAATTTGGGAAATTGTTCCAAGTTGGCAGCTCGCTATTGTGGGCTGTTCAAAATCCTAGAGAGGATTGGTTCAGTTGATTATATGATTGCATTGCCTGCATCTATGTCTGTTCATAATGTACTCCATGTATCATTTCTCAAGAAATATATACTTGATGCTAATCATGTTATTGATTGGAATGTGATTTAGGTGGAGCAAGAAGGCGCTTTTCAAGTGCATTCGGTACGCATTTTGGACTGAAAAATCAAACAGCTCCGGAATCGAGCCATAGGGTTTGTAAAGGTCCAATGGACCTGGTACAGTCCTAAGGACGCTACTTGGGAGCATGAGGATGCAATGCGAGCAGAATACCCATATATTTTTGATGAATTTTGAAATTTTGTTGTATATGTGTACATAATGCACTGAGGACAGTGCATAAATAAGGGGAGGGGATTGTAATATACCTAGGCTGAACCCAATTGTAATGTAAATTAAAATGTACATAAGTTGGTGAGTTGTTTGATATCATTTTTGTATGCACCTTTCATGGCATAGTGTGTGCATGTATTTTGCAATAAAATGATGAAATGTGCACATTCTAAGATACTGTGCACAAAATCTTATGTGCGCGTGATATTGAGGCCAGGAAGCCTTTGTGTGTATGCAATGTTTTATAGGTTGGTGAGCCAGTTTTGTGATGATTAGGCTGGAGAGCCTAGATGTTAAAGGTGAGTGCACCTATTTTTTTATATGTCTCATCATTAATATAAAATACATTGTTGTGCATGGACCGACCATGATAAAAGAGTATGGGGGACTAAAATCCACTAGTTAGGGAAAGGGTGGGGGCTAAAAGTTAAGGAAAAGGGATAAGCTAGGGAGCTTAAGACAAAAAGGAATATTATATTAATATTTATTAAATCATAAAGTATGGGTAATTGTTTTATCCTAAGTTCCAAAGTTGGGGGACAAGTGGGCCAAAGTAGCTCCCAACATTACAAGTGTCAAGTTGGGGACATGCATACATATTGTTGGGACTTATTTCATTTCCCTTCATTCTTTCCATCGTTCTTTCCATCATTCATGGATCCATTCAATAATCCATGAGCATTCACACACCCATTGAGCTAACCTACATATCTTCATGTCATTGTACCTGAACCGATATCCATACCCATACTTGTTTTGTAGTTGGTTAGCTAGGGAGTTGGACTGAAGAGGCGGCTTGTCAGGCACATAGGATATTGAAGAGGCGGGTTGTCAGGCCCATGAGAAGTTTCTCTCTAGGTGAGAGAATTGTTGGGAATTGATTTCCTGAAGGTGTTAAACTGTATCTACAAGTCTCTAAGACTTCATGTCCAGCCTGTTACTGAAGCCCGGAAAGGAAGTGGGGCAACCGAAGGACTATTGAGCAGAGAAGGGGCTGACTTCCTGGGGTGGGATAGGCATGTGGGGAATGAGGAACTGTAGGCTATTAGTTTGAGTTGGCACTTGTGACAGAGTCTTTCTTGTTGTATGTGATACATCATCCTAGTTAGGAACCCCTTTACCTAGGTGGAGTTTAGTCCCAGCTCTGGGGTGACCCAATGCTGAGAGTGATGAGTAGTGTGGTCTAAGACTAGGAGGTTCATGGAAGTTCTGCATGCAGTTGGTGACATTCTTACCAAGATAAGTGTCAACTGTGTGATAAATTTACATGTTGCATTATTATTTACATGTTTAATTTTATGGGTTTATTCTATGTGTGGTTATAACTATCTTTATAGTTATGGGTATTGCCTGTATATGTTGCATGTATGTGTTTACGGTTATTTTAGTATGAATCTGTGCATTTACAAAATGTATTTGTCTATTTACATTTTATATATATAAAGTTCCGCAATAGTTCTATGTGTATATAGTTTAATTGCATGCAGTTCGAAAAATTTATGTGGCATAGCTCAATTGGATGTTAGGTATGTTGCAATATGTTCCACAGAGAGATTAAAAGCGTTCTCTCATGTATCATGGCCCAGAATGGGTGGTCGGGGACATTACAACCTATCTCTCCCTTATTGCATTTAAACGTATCACATTCAGCCATAAATGTGTCAATGTCCTATTTCATACCATCCCAGAAAAAAAAAAGAATGTTTGATCCGTGCATGAATCTGAGAGAGCATGGTGGATTTAAGGTTTGACTATTTTCTTAAATAAAAATGACCTTTATAATGAATATTTTCATGGTGCCATGAGTCCCTTGGAGAAGCTTGCGGATCCTACTGTAATGTTTAGATCAGTCTGGAAAATTTTGGGTCTTGCAACCACTCCTGGAAAACCTCCTGAAGCCAATCCATGGCAATGAAAGAGAGGGAAAAAAGGGACCCGTCTTCTTCATATTTCCTAGAAAGGGCATCAACCACCACATTTTCTTTTCCTTTTTTCTAGATGATCTCATAATCATATCCAAACAACTTGGTTACCCATTTTTGTTGCTCCGAGGAAGAAATGTGTTGTTCTAAAAAACACTTGAGGCTTTGATGATCAATTTTAATTTGGAAGCATTGCCCCAAGAGATAAGAACATTAGATATCCACAACATGCAAAATAGCCAACATTTCCTTTTCATAGGTGGATTGTCCCAAATGGCACTCGAAAAATTGTTTGTTGGTGAAAATCAAAGTTCAACCATATTGCATGAGGACAGCTACAATGCCTTTCCCTCAGGCATCACATTCTAGTGCAAACGTCTTGTTGAAGTCAGAGAGAGACAGAACAGGAGTAGTGCACATAACCTCTTTCAAATCTTGGAAGGAATGGTCGACTGCTGGATTCCAACTAAAATCAGTCTTTTTAAGGAGCGTTGTGAGGGCAACTATAATTTTTCCATAATTCTTACCAAACTTGCAATAATATCCTGTCAAACTCGGGAAGCCACATAGGCTTTTAGAGTTTTTGGGTGAAGCCAATCCTGCATAGCTTCAATTTTCTTTGAATCCACCCTGACACCATCCTTGCCAACAATATTTCCCAGGTACTCAACTTTGGAGGATCCAAAATCACATTTAGAATACTTAAGAAATTTTGTTTTGCTAAGATAGTAGCTGTAGAAATTGATCGACATGGGTAAGATGAAATTGACAAGTTTTTCTATAAATGAGAGTACCATCAACTAAAAACAAGACAAACTGATGAAGGAAAGTATGGAAGACATGATTCATGAGACTTTGAAAAGTGGAGTAGCATTATAGAGGCTAAAATGCATAACCAAGAATTCATAGTGACCCTCATAAGTTATGAATGCAGTCTTGGGAGTGTCTTCTTCTTTCATACAAATCTGGTGGTAGCTAGAGTGGAGATCAAGTTTGGTAAAATATTGAGCACCAATTAATTCATCCAAAAGGTCATCAATGACATGAATGGGAAATTTTTCTTTGATTGTGAGTTTGTCGAGGGTGTGAAAATCAAGACACATGCACCAAGTACCTTCTTTCTTGAGTACCATAACTACTGGAGAAGAATAGGGGATATTACTGGGGTGGATGACACCAACAACTAGAAATTCCTAAACAATCTTCTCAATTTTATTCTTTGTGAAGGGATGATGATAAGGGCGAACATTTGGAGGAGGATTGCTCAAAACTAGTGGAATGGAATGATCATGGACACCTTGAGAAGGGAGAAGTCCTTGGGGGCTTTGAAAAATATCTTAGTGTTGGGAGAGGATAGATTGGAGGTTGGGATGGACAAAGGGTGTCTCAACTGCCTGAATGGAATGAAGTTGGGAAATAATGCCAGAATGACATTTTCTAAGGAGCTTTTCCTTTCGATGGAAACTGATGATGTTTGGTGACCCTACTGAGATGCCTTAGAACTTGTGCTATTGGCCCTCCTACTAGAATTGCATGGTTAATTCTTGTAAATCCATGGTGATAAGGCTGAGATTGCGTAACCATTCAAAACAAAGTACAATGTCACAACCTCCCATGTCAATATAAAACATATGAGACTTCAGGTGGTACTGACCAATTTGTAGGTGCACATTTTCACAATGCCCTCCACATTTCATGGAACCCCCATTGGCAATCATGATTTGGAAATTATTAACTATAAATATATAACAATTGACTTCTTAGGCAATGTAGTGATGAATAAAATTATGGGTGTTGTCAGTGTCAACTAGAATGATGATCCAGATCTGGGAGGTTGAGATCTGGATGGCTTGAATGCCAAGAGAGGAGGATCTTAGACATTCCAATATTGCATGAAAAGAAGCATGGACAAAAACATGTAAATGAAGTACTCAGGAGGTGAGGCTCAAATAGGAGCCTCACCTCTAAAACTAATTACTAATAAATCACTCGGAGCTAATTAATCTCACAATGAACAATAGAAAATATGAGAGAAGAAAAAATGAGTAACTTGATATTATGAGAAGGATTTCTAGGCCTTTATATAGCATTACAAAATGGTCCATTGGAAAAAGTAAAAAATAGTTCATTAAATGAATCTCTAGTATTAGTATAATAGATCTAACTACCCAGCTAACAAAGTAGTGGAAAATAAAACCCGATACAATAATGGAAAGATCTCATTAAGTGAGTCTCTATCATTATAATAATATATCTAACTACCCATTTAACTAATTAGTGGAAAATAAAACCCAATACAATAATGGAGAGGTGGGTGTTACACATTATTTTCATCATCCCTATGACCGTTAATGATGTAAACCTATCTGTTTCCTTTAGAGGGGTCAGTGGCCTGAGTTCCTGAAGAGAGAAGGGAGAAGAACTTTTCCTGA
>SNQJ01S0001993.1:278382-300715 GCA_010110895.2 Picea sitchensis | reverse complement strand
TATAGTAATATGATTCTTTCCTATAAAGCTTGTTGTGTTTTATTGTATGATTCCTTGATCACATACATAGGTTTATATTGAGTTTATGCTATTACTATCACTTTGGTTGGTCGTGTTCTTTTGCAAGTTCATCATTGTATGAGCGTTGGAATGAAGCTATGATGGTGATAGTGAGAGGAAGCGACATTTAAATGGTATGTCACTCATCCCTCTTTAGTTAGCAAATTCAATATTTAAAACTTAAAGAAAACGTCATGTTCTAGTGTTTTTTGCTCTAGATCTAGGTGGATCTAGGGAGATCAGTTGGTCTCTGCACCTACCGATTAGTCCGATAATAGTGGGACTCTCTTTGACCCATATGGACAACCCAATTAATTAATGAGGAGGTAGTCATCTCCTTGATCCACATGGGAAATCTATTATCTTTATAGATTTGTGACTTTTTCATCCTAATTTAAAACATATACCTCCTTAAAATTCGGATCATTCCTCCCCCTTTAGAAAATGATGGTCCCCATCATTTCACCCATGCTAAAAAGAGAAACCCCATTATCGTACCATTATGATTACAATGCGAAAATACCCAATGAAGAGAAGGGTTTTCTGTGGTTGACACATAACCATGGGTTTATGGTTGACACATAACCTAATTGACAATGGCATTGTACATGGGTATAAAAATAAAGAAATTTTAATAAAATCCCAAAATTTTAAAAAATAATATAGAAAAATCGTGACTTTGGGGGTTGTGAACATCATTTTGAAAATTTATTCATAACTTCTACTACAGGTGATGAAATCCAATTCCGTCAAAGAAACATTTGACATAATGAAGAGATATTTCCATCAGTATATGCAAATGTTTTTGAGGTGGCCCATGGAGTGAGAAAAATCAGGCCTAATGTTAAGGGCGCACAATTATGTTAGTTACAGACATGTGTTGCTTCAAACAAACATATCTCATAAACCAGACAACGAAATGAAATTACACGAAATACCCATTTGATATATTGAAGAGATTGTTCCATCCATATGTGTAAATCCTTTTTTAGTTTCCTGATATGGGATAAAAATACCTTTGAATATGGTGGTACATGCGGCCTCATTTGGTCGAATACATGCTGAGATTCAATCGATGATATCTCTCAAACCATAAAGCCAAATGAGATTCTGTGAAATACCCATTTGATATATTGAAGATATATTTCCATCCATATGTAGAACTCCTTTTGTAGTTTCCTAAGAAGGAATAAAAATATCGTTAAATATGGTGGTACATGCGACCTACTTGGGTCAAATCCATGCTGAGATTGAATCAATGATATCTCTCAAACCAGGAAGCAAAATGAGATTTAGTGAAATAACCATTTGATATATTGAAGAGATATTTCCAACCATATGTGGAACTCCTTCTGTATTTTCCTAAGAAGGGATAAGAATCCCATTGAGGATGGTGGTATGTGCAGCCTCCTTGGGTCAAATACATGTTGAGAATCAATCGATGATATATCTCAAACCAGGAAGTCAAATGAGATTCCGTGAAATACCCATTTGAGATATTGAAGAGATATTTTTGATGAGATATGGTACAGCCTATGAAATTCTATGTAGAGGTTACAAAAACTTTTTTAATTTGGATGAGTGTAGAGGGACACAAAGGATGCCAAGGGTTTGTAGAGTAGCATGAGATGTTGTAGAAGTTGTGGAACCTCTATGGGTAGTATGGACACCCTGCAAATTTGTTGAAAATGTTGAATACCAATGGATGTAGTGGATCCATGTATATATGTAGTGAATCCATGTATGGATGTAGTGAATCCATGTATGGTTGTCCTTGTAATGGTGAACGAAGATCCGAGGATAAAAACAAAAATCCTTGTAGTGCCTGTGGACCAACTTTGATGCTTATAGTGTATGGCCCAGAAAATGGAATCTGATAGTATCAAAAGGAGGTTGGTGATTGATGCAAATGTTTGAACCCATAACATGCTTCAAACCCTTATTCTGATGGAGAGCGTACCTGCTTTGATACCATTGATCTGGATCTCGGGGGATAAGATATGGATGCCTTGAATGCGAAGAGAGGAGGAGCTTAGACATGACAATATTGCATGAAAAGAAGCATGGACAACAACATGTAAATGAAGTACTCGGGAGTTGAGGCTCAAAGAGGAGCCTCAACTCTAAAACTAATTACTAGTAAATCACTCGGAGCTAATTAATCTCACAATGAACAATAGAAAATATGAGAGAAACCAAAATGGGTAACTTGATATTATGAGAAGGCTTGCTAGGCCTTTATATAGCATTACAAAATGGTCCATTGGAAAAAGTCAAAAATATCGCATTAAATGGGTCTCTATTATTAGTATAATATATCTAACTAACCAACTAACTAAGTAGTGGAAAATAAAACCCGATACAATAATGGAAAGCGATCATTAAATGAGTCTCTATTATTGTAATAATAGATCTAACTACCCAGCTAACTAATTAGTGGAAAATAAAACCCAATACAATAATGGAGAGGTGGGACTCCCTTTGACCCATATGGACAACCCAATTAATTAATGAGGAGGTGGGAATCTCCTTGATCCACATGGGGAATCTATTAGATTTATAGCTTTATGAATTTTGCATTTGAATTTAGACCATATACCCCCTTAAAATTTGGATCAAATGATGACTTTCTAGTTCTTAATGTATCCAATTAACTTGAGGGTTTGGGGAGAAGAGAAACCAACGAGTTCATTCATGGAAATAAATGGTTCAACTTCTGGTGGATTAGAGGGATGATTAAGATCAGTTGGTATGGGTAGCTCAGGAACATGAGAAACATATTCCTCTTCTTCAAAAACATCCTTATAAATAACCATAAAAGCTTCTATTCCTTACACTTGTGCCCCGAAAAATACTTGTCATCAAAATTATAACAAAGACCCTTAAGCTTGCATTCATACATTTCAACTCAACTAAATTTTTGTATCTTGATGGGAGTGGCAGGAGGGGTGGGAAGAGTGGGTTTAGGGTGAGGAATAAAGGGTGTTTTTTTATGGTTTGGTATGAGACTACTTTTTCTTATTCCTTGTCCCTTTTAGTATCTTCCAAAAAATATTAGGGGTGAGACATGAAGACATGGGAATGTAATGTATTTCATCCTTGAGGCCATTGATAAAGAATTCCCTGAAAAAAGAATATGTCATGCCCTTTGTTCTAAAATTCAATTTCTCAAATGAAGTTGTAAACTCTTCCACTACAACAATTTGTTTCAACTTGGTCAAACAACCTAAATGATGGGTGTTAGTGTCAAAGCAGTCATAAATATCTGTAACAAACTATGTCTAAGTTGCATAACTTTGGCATGCATTTTTACGCCATTTACACTATGGTCAAAATTCTCCCCCTGCAAATAGATTGAGTTCCCCTCACTTGGCTTTCCTACAAGTGAGATGGCCTCTAACAAATGGACACTAATATACTCCTAAGAAACCATTATATTTTCTTGAGGGAGGGTTGAGAGAGAAGGAGAGAAGGTATGTGCACCTGATGTCTGACGTTTGTCCTCGCTGCTCCAATGGTTGAGCTCCAATCCAAGAAGCTCCCTCATGAAGTCAAGCCTACAAGAATAGAGAAATCTTCTCCTACTACTATCTATGATTAGGTAATAGAAATCCTACCTATTGGTAACTTTGAAAAGTGATCAAATAAACAATAAATGAATGAAAGAGTATATGATAAATAGGCCAAATTATTATATTAATGGAAGCATGAAGCTTACAACATAATGATGTTGCTGCAATCCTTCAAGCTCCTTTCTTCATCCCTTGAACATGAATCCATCTCAAGTTCTTCACATACAAAAAGGTTTGTCACTCCTTGACAAGATCATAAGTTTCGCATCCTTATTTTCCATTCCCCCCTCTCACTTTCAAATGGCCTGGTTATATAGATGTAGAAAGGGTTAACCACTAGGGTAAATCAAAAACATGGTTGAGGAAAATGTGTATTAGGTTAGGATTTGAGTTATCTTCATGGTTATTCTTTCTCCCAATATAGGATAGAAAGAGTCTTGAATCATATCTTGATGCAAACAAGAAAACAAACCAAGAACCATCTAGAAAGTCCTTGAAAGATTTCCCCTAGATTCATGGGATTTGACCAAATTTGCATGGTTTCTCCCCTAGAAGGGCATACAAAGTGACCTAGTCGCCCCCCTAACACTGTATCAAGGGGATGGTCAGTTCCCCAGAGGCCAAATGGGGGAAACCATGGTCAAATGAAGTCAGGACTGAGTGAAAAAGGTCAAATTGTCAGGGTTTAAAGGTGTCTTCTTCTTCCTAATTCTCAAGGGGATGTAATGGATCATTCATGCATGGTGTTCAGGTGGAAACACTTAAGAAAGTGTGACAAATAAGCTATGAAATTTAGTATAATGGACCATGGAATTTGAGACACTTGCAACACCAAGAAGGGTGAAGTGTGACACTTAGCAAAGTGAAGTGCAACACTTAACAAAGGGTGACAAAATGGTGTATAACATATGTCCCCCAAAGTGTGAGATCAGAGGAGAGAAACGATGGTCAAAACACTTTGTAATAATACGCTATCAAGGGACTTAGGTCAGAAGACCTGTCAAAAAAGAAAGCAAGCATCCATCAATATAAAAATATCATCCCTGACGTAGGAATACCCATACTCAGAATAATCTGACTCAAAGTATGGACTCCAACCAATACACTGCAAATCCATGAAAGTACGGACTAAGGATATGGCCACCAGACATAAAATTTGGATCCATATTTCCATGAATTGAGAAAAATGTATTCACGATATTGTACACAATGGAGCTACAACATTATAGAACATAGCCATAGACCAATACAACGTGGATCTATGTCACAGTATATATCATAACTTCCTAATGTCCATCACATCCTAGGAAGGAAGATATAAAAAATGAGTGTTTACTAGATAGTCCCCCCAGGGTCTTCAATCTCGATCCTGAATAGGGCAAATCTATCCATGTCAATAGAGGTCTTGGCATCGAACATGGTATAAACCACTTGATTATCAGTCAATGATGTGAACCATTAACAAGTGCGAGGCAAATCACCAATGATGAAAATGACTCCCGAGGTATATTAGTAGATCCCAACGAATGTGAATAGATGGTATACAGTTGAAAACTCATGTAATGAATCGATCAGGGGCCAATGATGTAAACCCACCATCGATAGTGAGGAAACCTTCCATTGAGTCATGTAGGTCCTAAGGTACTAATTAGTTTCCAAGTCTAATTCTCCCAGATAATGTGTTGATCTTAACGGAAATAAACTCGTCTAAGGATGCCCATGATGTATCCCCCATCATCAACATGAAACAAATAAGGATAGTGATGAATAGTGATGGATCAAATGATGGTGAAATGACATAGGGGTGAAAATGTAAAGGTTGAATTCCCTTGAACATATGGAAACACAAGGAATGAATTGGAATTATTGACTCAACACAACATGAAGAACAAGTATGATTATGTGATGGCAATGAATTTCATCGAAGGAGTCAAAAGAGTATGAAGACGCATGGAATGAGATGAAAACCAAGGGTTATCTTCTGAAGGAGTCAAAAACATATGACGACACACAAGATTCAAACAAGTGTCATGTCCAAGGGAGAAATCATCTTGCCATAAATGAAAGACTTGACCCACTTCTCAAATTTTTCCCCCAACCAGATAGGTGAGTACCTATTTGGTTTTTAGCGAGCTTGAGGAGGATAATAGATTCTTGGTATGAGCTCATCTTCGATGAGTCCCATATTCACATGTTTAACAAACCTACAGAAGGAAGGGTTCAATCCCAGATGGGCCCTTCCTTGTGTATATTTTATGAGTCCAAGGAAAGAAAACTCAATGGTATTTTCATATTTTGAGAATCTGGAAATACTTAGAAAGAAGACTCCAGATGGAATTTTTCGTGAAATTAGTCTCCAGGGCCAGAAAAAGTATAAAATGATGCCTAGGAGAAATCTTCTAAGCATGCTTGACTAGAGTGTTCTTTTTTTGTAAATAGTTGTTGACCCTTGACCAAGTTGCGAGGATACTTGGTCTCAATTGACCTCTTTTTGGGACTTCGATAGGCTGTTGAATACGGAGCGCAAGACGAAGAAGAGATCGTAGGATATAGGTCCCTCTTTGGGTCCTTTTTGGGATTTGGGATTATGTAATGGGTATGGGATGTTGGCCCATGGGTTTACCCATGACTAGGCCCACTTTTGTAATATATATATAGAAGCTAGGCAATCTAGAAAGTAGTAGTGATCGATGTATGTGATCGAAGGATTGTAAGTACTCTGTGCATACTATGTAAGACCGGTAAGGCTAAGTGCAAGGAATTGTAAGAGATCAAGAGGAATATTTGTGCTAAGCCTAACTCAGGGAAGGAGGATATAGTGAAGTGCATAGATCTCCTGTCCTATGTGGTGTAGGGTTCTTGAGGCTCTGTGCATGTAACTGATTGAAAAAAGATAATAGAAGAGAAGAAGAGTTGGTGGACGTAGCCCCAGGGTGGGGGTGAACCACCTACATGCTGTGTTGATCTTCTTTGTACGATGTGTTGTTATGCTTATGTGTTTATTTTCTAAGTTCTCTAGTATAGATGAATGATAGACAGATTTGTTGATGCTTTGTGCTTAATGATGTGGATGAATGTTAGATCTAACATATATGAATACACTTAGTGCTTGAATCTACTAGATATGATCTGTCTCCTGCTAGATCTGGGTGAATATTGCAGTGTTATGTAAGTAGGGTTTTAACCGCGCTATTACTAAGAACTGAATATTGATGAATGTTTACTACTCGATGCTCTATTCAAGGTTAGAATCACAGATCTGTGTCCCATCTAAGGTTGCAGACATATGAGTCCTGCAACCACCCCTGCCTCTACCTCAGGTGAGACTTCGTATTCTTTGCAGGTGTTGTCGAAAGGGCCGGTAGTTAGGGTTTTGTTGGAGTGTTGTTGTAGCGTTGAACCCTGGGTCTGACCCTATGCCAATAAATGGTTTCATTGTCGGGACCTGAAACTATGATTGTTGGGAACTGAGAAAGAAGAAGCTTTGTGCAAAGATTCGACCTGAAATTGTGAAATCAATGTGCGTAGTTATGTCGCTCTAGTGCACAGTACTCTACTTAGTTTGTGAAGATCTATACCAATAAGAAGGGTTAGATCTGACGAAAAGAGGCAAGATATAGGAGCTTTGTGCCCTGCTAAATGTAAAAGTGAGAATTTTTGGTTAACGGAGGTAAGATCTGAATGCTTTGTGCTCTGATAAAGGTAAGAATAGTGAAAAGTTTTAGATATGAAAGATTTGTGCTCTGTAGAAGTAAGATTAGTGAAAATTTTTGTTTCTAGAGAATGGATCTAGGTATGCTTGATAGATTTTGTCCTAGTCTGAAAATTAGGGTACTAATAGATGAAAGAAGGTTTGATATGAGTAGATCTGATAAGAATAGTGAAAGATATGTTATACCTATGCATATAGAGAATGTTTGGACTAACAAATGGATGCAGGATCCTAGAAAGAATTTTTTGCAGGTTAGCTACTATGATCCTAGCTCACAGTATAGGAAGAGCTGGGGATCATTTAAAAGAAGGAGAGGATTAACCCTTTGTTATAGTTGCAGAAAACCAGGACATATTTCTAAGGAACTTCTTGGGAGAAGATCTAGTTTTCTTTGTTGTAAATCTATGGACCATGAAGTATTGGATTGCCCTAGAATGATTGATAAGCTTGAAGGAATGAACATGAGACAAGAAAACCCTAAGGCAGATCTAGAAACTACGATTATGGAAGAACCCCAGAAAGAATCAAAGAAAGTATTGCTATATATGAAAGAAACCCTGAATGATCACCGACATATCAGATTATCAGAGATCTTCAAAGAAAAAGAATGCATTGAAGCATGAATAGGAGACTTCGACATTGACTGTGTTCTGGATGAGGAAACACTGGTGAATATTATAATAGAAAGAACTTGGGAAACTTTAGGGGAGCCTACTATGATTCCTTCATTGGGAGGGATAGGAATATTCAGAGGAAAGCTGATAAACCTATGTGGAAAGCTTACCCAGATATATATGAGTGCTAATGGAACTTCGATAGAGGAAGAATTTGAAGTTATTAAATTTATTGAGGATAGCGTCCCATTTATCATGTTGCTAGGAAAATCTTGGATTGAAAGAGATCGGTCTAGAAGGAAGAAAGAAGAAGAATTCTTAGAGCAGAAGAAACAAGAGTTAAAAGATTTCATGACTAGAAAGATCACATACTTGATTGAAGAATAGAAGAAAAGATCAAAGCTATTTAAAACCAGAAAACCGGATGTCGAAGTTACAAGAACACTAGAAGACCCACAGAAGACTGAAGTAACTACTCCAGATAAAGAAGAAGTATTACCCTTGAATATTCAGAAAGAATCTCAACACCGTGAAGTAACTATAGAAAACGAAGATAAGAATCAGAATGGAAAAAGGAATACCAATATGAAGCTCACTGGAAATAAGGATAGAAAACTAAGTAAGAAGAGAGCTAAGATCGATAAGTTACAGAAGGTCCCAGAGGGAACTTCGCAAAAGGAAAATTTGCAAAATTGGAACTTCGTCGAAATAATAGAACAACGTCACATGGAACTTCGCCATGGCGAAGCAATATAGCCATTGGGAAAAGTATAACCGTTAGGCTGACCCCTCTAAATGAGAAGAAAGGCATTTATGGTTCGCCACCAGACCGTTGGACCACGTCGTAACAAAAATAACAAAGTTAATGAAGGCTTCTCACCCGTTGCAAGAGATTCGTTACCAAGTTATCTATTTATCTCGTCATGCCATGCACCGAGAACAATTTGGCTAACCATAAATTTGATTTTCATACAACGATCATCGCACTTTTTCCACCTATCCCATTGCAATAAGAAATTGCTCCTTGAACCCAAGATTGTTAACTACGAGCGTATGTCCAAATAATTTAGTGCAATCAAAGAGTCCATGAAAGAATTTCTCATCAACCTCACGACGGAAAGAGTAATTTCGATGTCTATAGGTGTATAAGTGTCATCAACGAGAGGAGTACAATCCTCTTCGTCGACTGCTCGCGGAGCCAAACCATTTGACCATCGGTAGAGGAGAGAACCAAAAATAGACACGATCTAGCTAATGCAAAATTGATTCCATCTATATTGCCTGAGTATATCCCACCTCTGGTCAGGACAGTGAGTCTAGATAGTGTACCCAGGTATTTTGAGTATACAATGGTCACTGCGTACCTCCCAAAGGGGATACGCGTAGTTTGAGCAGACCAGGACAAGATCATAGCATTGAAATTCAACGACGTCAACCTTGGATATCAAAAGATCTATGGGATGCTCGCCCCGTATAAATACCTGACCAGGACGAAGGGGACGAATTCAAAGATAATCCCTCAGTCGTGGACGATGAACCTTGCGCAATCCACCCTGCTGAATGTCATGAACATCCCACACTTCGGAAGGCACTAGGAAGTAAATGCATGTGTCAAGTTATTACTTTCATGTTACCATGGCAGATACTTATGGCTAGAACACCATATTACAGTTGATCTGACATTGATCGATAGGATCACAGGAATGAGTATACAAGGACCCAACCCACAGGAGTTATATCTAGGAAAATCCACAGATCGCACACTAGCCTAGAAGATCAAGGATACGTATGGCGATGTTGAGAAGGGAATGTGAGGCTACATGGTAGCCTCCATATAGAATGACGCATTGCACATCGCCTGTCAATTAATAGCTAGAAAATTAGTAAGGAAGAATAGACCTACGTAGGTCACAAGCTTTGTGGTTGACTTCGCAGGGAATTGAGTAAAAGGTGTACAAGTGAACTAGGTGAAGTACCTAGTGAATCAACTAGATCTCGACTGTCACGAAGAACAAGATCAAGGCTACGAGTTCCACTTCATATAAATCCTTATCCTTATCACCTTTATTGCCTGGGAAATTCCAGAAGGTGCGACCTTCCCGGATATCAAACCATTTGAACTGCTTGTTGCGAAGTTCGCTACACTGTGGTATACGAGTGATATGAACAAACAGTGGTAGTCGAACATTTTTCTTCATACCTATTTCCTTCATCTGAAGAGAGCCATCGAAGAAGAGCCTCAAATGACTTCGAACACCTTAGAGATATTCCGACCCCTGATGAAGTTTAGCATAGATCGACACTTCATCTATATTACATCGCGAGCAGATGAACATAAAGAGAAGCTCCAGTCATATTATAAACTTATGGAAGTGGACCTGGAGGAGATCATTAAGGACTGGTCCGCAGACCTCCTTATCACAGCTGACCCCGTAGAGATGTATGATCCTAAACTGGACACACTAGAGACCACTCACAAAGAACAGCATACACCTAGAACAAGCAGACAGAAGTAGACTTAAGAGGTCCAAGATTTAAGCAGTGCCTCAGGGAATATTTCTTCCATATCACCTGCGAAAGGAACTGATGAGGACATAGAAGAGATGAAGGATAAAGAATTCGAACAGAATTCAGGCGAAGTAACACCACCTCGAGAAGATATTGATCCCTCGAAGAAGAGGAAGGTTTCCCCCCCGAAACCTTCTTCCTGAAAGAAATCGAAATCCACCATGACCAAGATGCATACTGTCCTCACCTTCGATGATTTTGACTTCATCATAGCAGCCCTGAACGATGCTTCGATAGAAATAGCAGAGAAACAAGAAGCCAAGCATGAAGAAATGTATGATAGACTTGAAGTCAAACTCCGAGGGGTACAACAGGCCCTCCCATCCAGTCGCACAGTCTCCATTGTGTCCCTACCATCGGGAGAACCGGAGTTGGGAGATGAGCCAGCCCAACTCCACTGACTAGCTGATACAGTCGAAGCTCGCCTTCGATGAGAATAAGAAGAAACAAAACAAGCCACCCATGCCTTGAAGAAATTGCAAGGCATACTTGTAGAACAATGCAGCATTGCAGAATAGGAAAAGATCGCTCTCCAAGCTAAGTTCAATGAAGAAAAAGAATAGATGCAACAAGGAAAAGAACAGTTGCTCGTGGATCAACTCGAAGTGAAAGAAGCAATCAGCAGAGCACTTCGCTCTGTGATAGTCTTATAAATAAAGGCAAAGGACCGAGTCGCACATCAAGTACAACAACTCGTAAAAGCTATCCAAAAACTACAACAACGCATAGCAGACTTAGAGCTCTGCACAATGCCTGAGACTCTGCATGATGTAAGGGACCAAAGAGAAACAATTTCCCAAAGCGCAGTTGAGAGACTAAAAGCCCTTGCCATGGAATGCAAACAGCTGAGTGATCATAGTTCCTATACGTATGAGAAACTCACCAAGAACCCAGAGTTGCAGGAACTGGAGTCACAGCTCCAGGAAGCAAAGCAACACGCAAAGACAATACAAACACAGTTCAAGCCCCTGTCAGCTATGGAAAGAATGAAGTGATCCCAAGAGAAACGCATCACCCAAAAACATATCCACACTATTCAGAGTAGAGTTGTGGAAGTAACTCAGAGGCTCCAACCTGTACAATATAAGGCTTACCAATTGTTCACAGAGGTCAAAGGTAGAGGAGCAGAACTAGAGTAGGTTGTCACTGCAGCTGAACAATGCCTAGAGGGACCTACCAATGACGTAGTCATCCAAGAGTTCACTAAAGAGGAGGTCGTGGCACAGCAACAAGTCCAAGAAGCTTGAGCCAATATCAAGGCTTTTGAAGCAGACATACCCAGACCAGAGTGACTCGGGACAAGTCATAAGTGAGTGTTGGGGGCCTGTTGTCCCTTGACCAAGTTGTGAGGACACTTGGTCTCGATTGGCCTATTTTTGGGACTTCATCAGGCTGTCGAAGATGGAGCACAAGATGAAGTAGATATCGCGGGATCTCGACCCCTCTTTGGGTCGTTTTTGGGATTTGGGATTATGTAATGGGTATGGGATGTCGGCCCATGGGTTTACCCATGACTAGGCCCACTTTTGTAATATATATATATAGAAGCTAGGCGATGTAGAAAGTAGTAGTGATCGATCTATGTGATCGAAGGATTGTAAGTTCTCCGTGCATACTATGTAAGACTGGTAAGGCTAAGTGCAAGGAACTGTAAGAGATCAAGAGGAAGCTTTGTGTTGAACCTAACTTGGGGAAGGAGGATCTAGTGAAGTGAGCAAATCTTATGTCCTACGTAGAGTAGGGTTCTTGAGGCTTTGTGCATGTAACTAATTGACATAAGATAATAGAAGAGAAGAAGAGTTGGTGGACATATCCCTAGGGTGGGGGCGAACCATGTACATGTTTTGTTGCTCTACTTTGTGCGATATGTTGTTATGCTTATGTGTTTATTTGATAAGTGCTCTAGTATAGATGAATGATAGATAGATTTGTTGATGCTCTGTGCTTAATGATGTGGATGAATGTTAGATATGACCTATATGAATATGCTTAGTGCTTGAATCTTCTATATCTAATCTATCTCCTGCTAGAGCTCGGTGAATACTGCGGTGTTCTGTGAGTAGGGTTTTAACCATGATGTTACTAAGAAATGAATATTGATGAATGTTTACTGCTAAGAGATCTATTCAAGGTTATAATCATAGATCTGCGTCCCAGCTAAGGTTGCACACATCCGAGTCTTGCAACCTCCCCTACCTCTACCTCATGTGAGACTTCATCTGCTTCAGAGGTGTTGTCGAAAGGGCTGGCAATTAGGGTTTTGTTGGTGCACTGTTGTAGCGTTGAACCCTGGGTATTCCCCTATTCCAACAATAGTCTGATGAGACCAAAAAAGAGATAAACTACCCTCAACAGATGTTCTTTCTAATTCACTTTAATAAGCATGAAAGACAACAAGATCTCTCAACAATATTTTCTCTTTTTAAGGAGTTCAAAAGAGTTTAAAGGATTCTTTGTAATGAGGTCCTTTTTCGTAAAGTAGTTTTTTCAAAGGTGAAAAAGAGATCAACCAAACATCAAAAAACACCCTTTCTAACCCTTTTAACGAGTGTGAAAGGAGACAAGTTCACTCAGCAATATTTTCATTTTTAGGGAGTCTGAAAAGAGCTTAAAGGAGACTCCAAGGAGTTTCTTTTTCGTATAAATTTTATGAGTCTGAAAAAGATATAAAATTATACTCAGTAACCTATTCTCATGTATTAATGAGCACGAGAAAGAACAAATATTCAGCTAGGTAACTTATTCTCATGTATTTACGAGCACAAGAAAGAACAAAGACTAAGCTAGTTCCATAGAATACTACTATGTTATGATGGAAATGACCCTTAAACGAGGATCACTCTTAGCAGTGTGTCTCTCTAAATATCTGTTTCCCCTAGCTTCCATGATAGAAGCTAGTGGGTCTACTCCAAGTGGTGGCCAAATGCATAAGGACTGAAAATAATGTATACGTGCTGAAAGAAAATAGAGAAGAATGTCATCTAAGAAAATATGATGAAATTTGGTTATGGCATAGAAGACTTGGACATCTAAACTTCGATCACTTAATCAAACTCAAAAATCTCGAGGCAGTAAAAGATCTTCCTAGAATATCAAATCCCTAAGATTCAATATGTAAACCCTTCCAAGTAGGGAAGCTAAACATGACTCAGTTTAAGTCCAAGAGATTTACTTCAACAGAGAAACCACTCCAACTAGTTCATATGGACTTATGTGGACCATCTAGACGGGAAGGCACAGGGAAAGAAAACTACTTCATGATGATTATTGATGATTACTCCAGACTTACTTGGGTTTCCTTTCTCAAAGAAAAAGCTGAAGCGTTTGAGAAGTTTAAAATGTTTACGGCTTTAACAGAGACTCAAATAGACAAGAGGCTAAAGGAAGTAAGATCGGACCAAGGAGGAGAGTTTATGTCAAGAGACTTCAAGGAATTCTATGATGACCATGTGATCAAGAGAGAATACACAGTCCCTAGAACTCCACACCAAAATGGAGTTGTTGAGAGGCAAAACAGAACAGTGCAGGAAATGGTCAGGTCAATGATGAATGAGAAGAACATTGGTCAAACCTATTGTGTAGAAGAAATACACACAATAGTCCATGTTCTTAACAAAGCTCACCTCAGACCACAAAGTGACAAGACACCGTATGAACTGTGGTTTGGGAGACCTGCTTCAATTAGACACTTCAAAGTCTTTGGGAGTAAATTCTACATAAAAACTAATGATGAGAACCTTGGCAAATATGATGACGTTGATGAAAGGATCTTCTTAGGGTATGCTACAAATAGTAAAGGTTATAGATGCTATAATAAGAGGCTACATAAAATGGTTGACTGCATTGATGTAAAAGTTGATGAAGGAATCCCAACAAGAGAGATGTATAGTAATGAGTCTTCTATAGAAGACACGGCCAAAGCTAAAGATGAATAGGTCCAAGAATCAGAAAACAAAGACTCTGAATCAGATGAAGACTCAGACATATAGACAGACTCAAATCAGTAATCAACTTTGAATCCCTCCTCCAGAATCATTCAAAAGAATCATCCTGCAAGTCAAATAATTGGAGAAAAAGACAAAGGTGTACAAACCAGAAGAAAGCTAATTAAGAACACTGAACAATCTCATATAGCCTTCATATCCATGCTAGAACCCAAGAATTTTAATGAATCCAACAAAGATGACCACTGGGTTAAAGAAATGAATGATGAATTTGATCAGATCAAGAAAAACAATACGTGGGAGATGGTCCATAGATCGGAAGGTAAAAATGTCATTGGCTCGAAATGGATCTTTAAGAATAAATTGAATGACCAGGGACAAGTTGTCAGGAACAAAGCAAGATTGGTCTATAAAGGCTATGCTCAAATAGAAGGAATGGATTTTGATGAAACATTTGCACCCGTAGCAAGGTTAGAAGCCATCAAAATATTTATTGCCTATGCTTGTCATAAAAGGTTTAAAGTTTATCAAATGGATGTCAAGTCAGCTTTTCTAAATGGAGATTTAAATGAATAAGTCTATATGGAACAACCAGAGGGTTTTGAGCTATCTGGATACCCTGACTTAGTATGCAAGCTAAAGAAAGCTTTATATGGGATAAAACAAGCTCCTCGTGCCAGGTATCACAGACTAGATACATATCTCAAAGACAAAGAATTCAAGAGAGGAACAATTGACAACAATCTATATATCAAAACAGAGGGTGATGATTTGCTCATTGTGTTGGTCTATGTAGATGACATCATCTTCGGATGTAATAACAATCCACTGGTAAAATGGTTTGCTTATTCCATGGAGTCTGAGTGTGAAATGTCTATGATAGGTGAACTGCCATTTTTTCTTGGTCTACAAATCACTCAAAGGTCTGAAGGGATGTTCATTTCTCAAGAAAAATATCTAAGATAAATGATGAAATGGGTTCAAATGGAAGATTCTAAAACTGTGGGTACACTTATGGTTAATAGATGTAAATTAAGCAAGGATGATGACTCACCTGATGTTGATCAAAGCTCATATAGATCAATGATAGGCAGCCTGTTGTACATCACAGCATCTCGCCCAGACATAATGCATGTTGTAGGAATGGTAGGAAGATATTAGGCTGCACCTAAACAGAGTCATTTGCAAGCTGTCAAAAGGATATTCAGGTATTTGAAAGAAACATTGACTTATGGTCTGTGGTATCCCAGAAATCAGAATTTTCAGTTAACTGCTTATTCAGATGCAGATTGGGCAAACTGTGTTGATGAGAGAAAAAGCACCAGTGGAGTAGCATTCTTCCTAGGAGACTCTTTAGTAGCATGGCTTAGTAAAAAGAAAGGTTTCATTTCTTTATCAACTATTGAAGCAGAGTATATTGTTGTTGCTACCTGTTGCACTCAGGTATTATGGATGATTCAGACACTTGCAGACTTAGAGGTAAAATACATTGCACCGATTCCAATTCATTGTGATAACACTAGTGCCATTAGTGTGTCTAAGAATCCTGTATTCCACTCCAAGACCAATAATATTCCCATAAAATATCATTTTCTAAGAGAGCAAGTCACCAATCAGGTTGTTCAGGTTCAGTACATTCCAACCACAGAACAAATTGTAGACATCTTTACTAAACCCCTAGCCAAGACACCATTTGAATATCTCCGACAAAATCTAGGTGCCATCCAATCTTACTTCTAAGCAAGTCCATCCTGTAAGGGGGAGTCTGTGATGGTTGAATATCTGATACCTCCTAAAAATACTGCAACAACTCAGGGGGAGTGGGTTTTCTTTGACATTGATGTCAAAGGGGGAGAAAAGAACAGGTCTGGGTGCCTTTGTTGCCATCAATGCCAAAGGGGGAGATTGTTGGAAAATATTTAACAGACAGCGTATGCTTATCATTGATGAAAAGTACAATAGCAAAGATGGCATGAGTATAGGAAGGATGTAATAGATGGGCAACAGAAGTATTTTGGGAAGACGCTGCAGAGCAAACTCTATAAGTCCAGAAGAGATAGTGCAGAGGATTTTTGGCAGGTCATTGATGGCAAGATCAGAGTAATCATCGATGGAAAAATAGGAACAAAGTGAGATCGGGAGGAGAAGCGTCAGTGATCGTTGGATCCAATTCAAAATTTCCGAAAGAAAGAGGACCGTCAGATCTGAATGTAGACAAAAAGAACGTACATAAGAGGAGGACAGATCTCAGGCGTCAGATCTGAGCACAAGGTCTGACAGGCGTTGGATCAAGGAGAACCTACGAGTTCATTAAAGTGCAAGGAGAAGCAGGCATCCAAAATCCTGAAAGAAGGAGGACCATCCATCCACGGGCAGGACACATGGACACAGATTAGCATTTTGCTTACTAGAAAGTCAAAGGTATGAAATGCTTCAACCTTTCACCTCTTGAACTCGCGATATGAAAAATCATGAAATAATCTCAACCGTTATATCAATGACAAATATGGACCATTGATCAGGCACAATGAAGGCTCGTGGAGTTGCGAAGTCTCGATAAAATTTTGACCGTTGATCCGACTCCATTTCGGAGTTTCGCGAATCGCGACTTGGAGAGGCAAGAAACATTACCACAGGAATGTCGAAATCGCGATATGTGAAATAGAAAAATAATCTCAGCCGTCAGATCAAGGTTTGATCTGGACCATTGATCCAACTCCATTTTGGAGTTTCACAAATCGCGACTTGGAGAGGCAAGAAACATTAGCACAGGAATGTCGAAATCACGATATGCAAAATAGTGAAATAATCTCAGCCGTCAGATCAAGGTTTGATCTGGACCATTGATCCGACTCCATTTCGGAGTTTCGCGAATTGCGACTTGGAGAGGCAAGAAACATTACCACAGGAAAACCAAATTCACGAAATGCGAAATGGCAAAATGATCTGAGCCATTCGTTCGAGGAGATCGTGGACCATTGATCCGACTCCCTTTTTGGTGTATTGGATACCAGGATTTCGGTTACCGGGAGATGGAGAAGTCAGAGACTCTCAACATCAGGAGTCCTGAAATGCCGAAATGCGAAATTGTGAAATAAATTTTTAATTAATCCTGTGGTCTCAGCCAGTGGTCACACCATCGAAGAGATGAAGAGAAAAGTACGTACAAACAATCTCCTTTTCAAAGTTTCGAGGATCGCGACTTGGAAAGTCGAGAAATTTCACAACAAGATTGATGAAAAGGAGAAATGCGAAATCGCAAAAAGAACTTTATGGATAAGCACTTGGTCTTGGCCATGGTCATATAGAGGAAGGAGCTAGTGCAGAAAATATCCATTACAGATTTTCAGAGTTCGTGACATGGAGTGTCGAGACACTTGGCCACAGGAATGCCGAAATGCCAAAATGTGAAATAAAGGCAAGATTAATGAAGTTCATCCAATGGTGTAGATGAAACTGAAGGATATCAGAGGCCTATTGTTGCACGTCACATTGTAACTATCAGAAACCATTGATGGTTTCTACCAGAGGACTCGAAGAAACTTCAAGGTGATTGACAGAGGAGGTGAAGAGTCTCAAGGGATCTGCCAGTAGAACAAAGTCTATTTGTGGAGCCGATTGACAGCTGGATGAGCATTGGAGCTTGTAACTGCAACAGAGAGGGTGAGCTCTACTGTAGTAGAGAAAACAAAGAGTCTCGACTCTCAGAGAGGCTGAGGAATCTCAGCATAACACCCAGTGATGTTGAATGCGTGGGAAAACCATCAGAGAAGCTGAAGAGTCACGATGATGATCAGACAGAGCACTCGAGTTGTGGAGGAGATTGGCGCGGTGTGAGCATGCAGAGGAATGGCAGATATTGCATGCACAAGGAGCACAGAGACTATAAGTATGCAGAACAAAGAAGAGGTGAGGTTGCTATTGATGGTGTTGTTGTGGTGGTTATTGTTGTTGAGAGTGATTCATCCGTGAAGAAGGAGGAGAGTGCAGCAGTTGAAATGCATAGAAGAGGAATTGTGCATTGAGTGGACATGGCACACAGAGCATAAAAAGAAGAATAACAGAAAGCATAATTCATGTGTGCAGGAAGGAAGTTAGGCAGACAAAGCAAGGCAATGCAGCAGAACAATGATGAATCTGGTAAGACATTGTTGAACATTGTAATAAGTTTCATTAGAAAATATTTACATTTCAGGGTGGAAGGGAGGTGCTAGGGAGGACTGTGTGTCCTCAGTGGTTCAAGTGGGTGCTTGAACACAGGGATTTGTAGCTTCCATCTGGTTGTAGCCAGAGAAACTAGGGTGGCAGGGTGGTGCAAGGGAGAACTGTTGTTCTCTGTTTTACAGGTTGGTGCCTGTATGATTGGAAGTCGGTGATTCCATCCAGTTGGTGCTAGAAACACTCAGGGAGTTAGTGCTTCCTTCTAGATGGTGCTAGAGAAACCAGGGAGTTGGTACTTCCTTCTAGTTGGTGCTAGAGAAACTAGAGAGTGAGTGCTCTCAGCAAGTAACAGCTTGCAAAACCAGAGGTTGTAGCCTCACAATGAGTTGGTGCTCATTTGTATGATAATGTAAAGAATGTAAATAATACTTATCATATAAAGAAGAAGAGGTTTTCACCCTTTATGGGTTTCCTCAGGAAATATCTGTCTCTGTGTATCTCATATATGTAACTGATGTTGAATGTGCCATTGCTTACTTCACTGCATTATTATGATCATCATTGAGTGCCTTGTAAAGAATTTAAAGAAGCATAATTGTTTAAGCATGGTAACAAATGATTCACCCCCCACCCCCCTCTTAGTTTTCCAACAATTGGTATAAGATCCAACCCCTTTCATCTAAGGGTATATCCTAGAGCTTAAACATGTCAAGCCATGAAGGAACTTCAACCAACAAGGCTCCTCTATTCAATGGAACAAATTTTGCATTCTGGAAAGTCAGAATGAGAATCTACATAATGGCTTTAGGTGCAGATGTCTGGGATGTGGTAGATACTGGTTATGTAAAGCTAGTTGTATTAGCTAATAAAGATGACAAGCTAGAATTTAGCTTCAATGCTAAGGCTATGAATTCTATCTTGAGTGGGATACCAGAAGCAAAATTCGTAAAAGTTATGCACCTAGAAACTGCCAAAGAAATGTGGGATAAACTCATTAGTAGTTATGAAGGTAATGAGAAGGTAAAGAACGCCAAACTTCAAACCTACAAAGTTCAGTTTGAACAGCTGAAGATGAAAGATGATGAAACTATAGGAAAATACTTTCTAAGAGTTGAAGAAATGGTGAATGCAATGAAGGCACTTGGTGAAAAAATAGAGGAACCTTCGTTAGTTCAGAAAATTTTGAGATCTCTCCCAGCTAGGTTCAACCCAAAGGTTTCTACTATAGAAGAACTTAATGATCTAAAAACCTTGGACTTTGATCAACTTCTAGGAACATTGACTGCATATGAAATGAGAATAGCTAAAGATAAACCCACCTCGAGAGAAGCATCATTCAAGGCAGACAAGAATGAGAATTCGAAGCCTAATGAAATAGAAGCAAAATTTGTGAAGAGACTGAAGAAGGGATCTGGAAAATACAAAGGCAAACTGCCTTTCAAATGTTTCAACTATGGAAGGATAGGTCATTTTTCAAATAAATGTCCCCACAAAAGAAAGGATCAAACATGTGATGACAAGGAGAAGCACAACCACAGAAATTCCTTTAAAGAGAATAACTTTAAGAAGAAAAGTCTGTGCGTAAACAATGATGATGATCCTTCAGATGATGAAGACAATGACTCCTCTATTGAAGATAAATTAAATGACTTCGTACTTATGGCCAAAGAGGATTATGATAATGACAGCACATGAAGTGATGTGAATGAAGAAGAAGTCGTGGTTGACATGGAAGGAAAATTGAACAGTGCACTGGAAGAGATTGACATACTAAGAATTAAGAACAGAAAGCAATGACAATTGTTGATACAGTTTGAGAAAGATAGTAAAGGACCTGATGAAGACCTTTCCCTATTAAAGGTGGAATTAGAGGAGGCAAAAAAAATCAAAGATATTCTGAAACATCAGCTATCAGAAAAGAGGGAAAGATGTGAAGCATTAGAACAAGAAGTATTGAAAATGAGGAAAGAAATGGAGAAGTTTCAAGCCTTGTATAATCAAAATATGTCAAGTATCAAAGCCTCAGAAGGACTAGCCACCATTCTGAATCAGCAAAGGAATCCAAAGATGAAAACTGGTTTGGGTTATGAAGAAGGATCAAGTAGCAGTAAGACAAGAAACGAGGAACCCATCAAGTTTGGTAAGTGTACAACCAATAACCACAACAAACCTACAGAAAAAAAGGAAGACAATCAACTTCCCTAGACGAGTAAATAAAAAGGTACCAGGACTAAATCTGTAGAACAAAGAAATAATGTGTCCCCTGCTGAAAGATGTCATCAGCATGGAAGAAATTGATTTTCTCAAAGAAGACAACCACTTTCCAGGTACAAAGAATTTTTCTATGGTTATTGTTTCTACTGTTCTAATTTTGGTCCCAAAGCTGTAAATTGTTCCTACAGACTTAGACATGAGCAATTAAGATTTCGAAGGAATAATTACTTCCCACAACAAATATTGATGCATCAAAGTAATAAACCTTCACATAATGCAACTTGCCAAATTAAGTTTAGGGACATACAACCAAGGAAGCCAAGAAATAATCAACAGTCAATGAGTAGACAACGTTGCAACAATAAGTTTGACCTATTGAATAATGAGATTGAGTGCTACACCTATCATAACTTTGGACATAAATCTATTGATTGTCGGTTAAAGAACTATGAACTAGATTCAAAATCCCCTGCTGAAAATGTTAAGTTTCGGAAGAAGAAGTAAAGTGACAAGTCTAGGTTAGTATTGTTCGCTCAACGAAAAATGAACCCTTGGTATATAGACAGTGGATGCTCCAAACATATGACAGGATACAAAGGTAAGTTTATGTCACTTAGTGAAGGCGAATTAGGAAACGTAACTTTTGGAAATGATGCTCCAGGTAAAATAAAGGGAAAAGGGATGGTGAGCTTAAGTAATGGAAAAGGAAAGGCCCAAGATGTCCTACTTGCAGAAGGGATGAAAGATAATCTTCTCATTGTAAGTCAAATGTGTGATAGAGGATGTGAAGTGGTATTCACGTCCAAGGAATGCAAGCTAAAATCTTTAAACTCAGGTCAAGTGGTGGCCAAAGGCATAAGGACTGAAAATAATGTATATGTGCTGAAATAAAATAGAGAAGAATGTCATCTAAGCAAATATGATGAAAGCTAGTTATGGCATAGAAGACTTGGACATCTAAACTTTGATCACTTAATCAAACTCAAAAATCTTGAGGTAGTAAAAGATCTTCCTAGAATATCAAAGCCCCAAGATTCAATATGTAAACCCTGCCAAGTAGGGAAGCTAAACAGGACTCAGTTTAAGTCCAAGAGCTTTAATTCAACAAAGAAACCCCTCCAACTAGTTCATATGGACTTATGTGGACCATCCAGATAGGAAGGCACAGGGAAAGAAAACTACTTCATGTTGATTATTGATGATTACTCCAGACTTACTTGGGTTGCCTTTCTCAAAGAAAAAACTGAAGTGTTTGAGAAGTTTAAAATATTTAAGGCTTTAATAGAGAATCAAACAGGCAAGAGGCTAAAGGCAGTAAGATCGGACCGAGGAGGAGAGTTTGTGTCAAGAGACTTCAAGGAATTCTGTGATGAGCATGGGATCAAGAGAGAATACACAGTCCCTAGAACTCCACAACAAAATAGAGTTGTTGAGAGGCAAAACAGAATAGTGCAGGAAATGGCCAGGTCAATGATGAATGAGAAGAAC
>SNQJ01S0001993.1:229280-264388 GCA_010110895.2 Picea sitchensis | reverse complement strand
TATTGGATAATAATTCTACATTGATATAACATTTGAAGAAAAAGGATTATAATTATGTTATTACTGATTCACCCCCCCTCTCAGTAATCCAACATTGTGATTGTGTGATTGCTGCCAATATGTTTCTAAAAAAATGTTGGGTATATTCTAATGCTGTAAACACTAATGTTTTCCAAGTCCTTACGTTTAGAGGTATCCTCCTAACCTTCAGAACCTTATGGTCTTCCATAATTGGTGGTGTGAACTTGATCTTCTCTATTAGTTGGGTAGTGTTTATTGGAAGCCCTAGAAAATGGTACGATATGTGGTCTATGTCACCTTCTAAAGCTAGAATAGTTGTACTAATAGCAACCATTGGAATTGCTTTTTCTCATGGATTACTTGAAAATGTATTATTATCATAGTGTTATATATGAATCCCACATTGATCCACGTACTCCTTTTAATCTTTTAGTGTTAGTAATGATCTTGGAAATAGTGTGCATTTCATGAGGAAGTGCAGTGCTAGTAGATTTGGGCATAAAGGGTTTTGGGAGATGGAAATATAGTGCTATTCAAGTCTTGGTTTAGGTGAGTCTTGGTTTAGGTGAAGTGGGGATTTGGAATTGGTGTGTATATGTTGGATTATCAGAACTATGTGGGATTACTGGTCCCGTGGGCTTTAGACGATAATCATGGTTATGCTCTGGTTTGGGATTTCTTCTTTCTTGTTGAATGTTATTTTGGATGGAATTCGGGGACAATGGAAGTTCTCCCAATCTTGAAAAAGAAGCTAAAAGTTAAAACATAACTTCAAATGTATTATGGACTCCACGCTTGGATGTGGAATATAATCAATGAACTAAATGATTATGAATGGATTATATTTGTTTCATAACTTTATGTATCTAATTTCAGTTATATTATATTGATGGATATTTAATTTATTATCAAAAAGATTATAATTTTATTTAATAATGTTTTTTAAAATCAAGTGAAATGGCAAAATGTTAATTTTAAAATCATTTATCAATTTTTTTAAAATACATTACTATAATTATTTTTAAAATTAAACATATAATAATGATTAATCAAAGGTTTAAAAAACATGATTAATAATGAATAGTTTTTTAATTCAATAATTAAACATATAATGATAACAATCAAATGTTTAAAAATCATTATTAATGGTGATGTCTTAGAGTCTCTTGATTAGATAAACTTTGGATTCATTATGGTTGAAAAATTATTACCAATAGGTTGATGATGATGGAATTCATGCTCACGCTTCTCAAATTTTTCTATATATTCTGAAAATTTAAATTTTCACAGTTAGACATAATGTTGAGAGTATTTATAGATAAGAATCATATACCATACATAGTTCTTATTTAGAAATACTCTCAACATTTCTATGTATATTAGTACTTTCTCAAGCAAATTCTATAGTTATCAGTTCGATCTCATTTTATATTAATTCCTTCCCGTTTTCACATTTTTTCCAATATTTTCTAAAATTTTTATTACACCTTTTTTTAATGAAATATTAAAAAATATTTTTAAAATTTAAATATTGAATTTTGATTAAATATTAAAAAAAAAAATTAAATTTTTAAAATTTAAATCTTGATTTTTCCATTGATTTTACATGACTAATAATCTCGTGGTGGATGGCGATATATCTCATATATTTGTAATTGTTTTTTAGTATTTCTAATTAAATTTCTTTTATGAAATATAAGAAAAAAAATAAAAATTTAAAAATTTAAATTTTAAATTTTTATGAAATTAGAAAAAAAATATTTTTTTATAATTTTTAAAATTTAAATCTTGAATTTTTCATTGATTCAAATCATAAGATGTGACTAATATCTGCTGGTGGAGAGAAATATATTTCAAATATTTATTCAAAAATGATTTAAAAATAAAATTATATATTGATTCAAAGTTCAAGCGGCACATTAGCTTCTCCTTTTGCATAAATCTCCTCTTCTTTAGTGTTTAAAAGAGGCATAGTTTCTGAGTCTCATACATATTCAAAGTTAACAATCTTTGACCACTAGAATGTAGTGCAATATCATACACATTCATAGTCAATATCATACACATTCATAGTCAACAATATCCCACCACCATAATGTATTGTACTATCTGCAAAATTAAATCCCAACATAAAGCCTCACAATGTTGAGAAAATACATTCTATCCTCATAGATTCTCAGAAAATGGGATATGGATCTCTAAAAATTCGTAGTTTATCTCCCTAAATTGCATGGTTACACCATAGTTCTAAATTCGAGGCCATATCACTCAGTTTTACCCATGCATTGCAAACCAAAGATCAATAGCTTAGATCCATAGCTTATAACCATGTTAAGCAAAGACAAAACCATAGCTGGGATGATTGCAGAACAACAACATTCCAGTGTTTGGAATGTGAGGATAAGGCTAACACACCATCCATGTGGTTGGATTGAAAGAACTAAGAATTCATTATAGTGGTGTCACTTAGCGTTCTAACACATACACATGTGCACTCTGGTGATTGTCATAACTATAAAGCAAGTGATGCCTCTGCCATTTTGAGATTCTACCTTTTCTGGAATCACAAAATATATATTGAATGAGAAGAAATGTTAAGCACGAATCAATATCCATGGAAACCTAACTTGAAACCACAATTTTTATCAATGATGATGTTGATTAAACAGACAAGGATATCCTCACAATTTCAACCTGTATGGGCTAAACCAAATTGTTATGAAAATGTGTATATACCAAGACCAATTGATTGAGGAGCCTCAATTTGTCAGAGGGTTGCTTGGGATGGTTTGAGTAGAAGATTGGTTGAGCTAAATTTGCCACCTGCATGGATAACTAATTGACTCAAGCTACCACTTGCTCACGTTTCCTAATTTCCAAATTGTTGAGATGTCAATACGCTGGGACGTAACCATTATACGTATTAAAACCATAATACATAGATTATATGTTTAAAATCATAATACATACTTTTTGAGGTCTTATACGTTTAATATTTATAACACTTATGTATTTCGATTTTGATATAGTTGTGAATTCCCTACTTTTTTCGATTATTTTTCTCTATTATAATCGCCCAACAAAGACCACCTATATGATATATTTTGGTTTTGGATTAGTTTTGGTCAACGACGTGGTTTTTTGGTTTAATTGGTGGAAAACCATTCCACATGGAATTGCATGGTAAATTGACACAAAACACCAACCTCTAAAATATTCATGACACTAAAATATTTCCTACCCAACATCAACATCCATGAAAGCTCAACTAATTGGTAATTAATAATTTCATAAAGTATATTCATTATCACTTGATATAATCATATGGCTTAAGTGCTTAGAAATTATTTAAAACATGAACAATAACAGAGCTTACTTCAACATAATCATCAGAAACAATAGCCAAAATGTCTGCACATGAAACAACTTCGCTACAATCATTCTCGACTTGGCTTTTCATGATATCAATTACCTCGAAACCCCTAGTTGAATTGTTCTTAGGAATAATAGTATTCTCCCAACTAGAAACGAGGAATCGTCCAACAACAATGATTTGGATTTTATTAAGAGAACGAAATGAATACAAATCTATATTATTAACGCAAAGATACAATAAAAAATAACAGAGATACAATAAAAATTGGCTTTTATTCAATAAAGAAATATGTTGAAACCATAAAATGCAATCTGAAACAAGCTTGCTAGAATAGTGGTGTCTTATCTCTAAGAAGAGATGTGACGGGTGCACTCATTCGCAAGAAGATGAGTACAATGAGGCTCCAAAGACCTTTTTTTACATCAAACATGAATTCCAAAACCCTAGACATCCAAAAACCTAACCCTAGGAGATGAAGTGCCAAAAGTCATGTGGGCCCCGTTGGGGTAAGTTGGTACATCAACTTCCCAGGGTCGTAACGTTTGCATACGATCTCCATTTTAGGTGCATGATAGCCCATTGGAAAGGTCTTTTTGGCCCTTGACCAAGTTTTGGGAGTTTCTTGGTCATGTTGACCTATTTTGGGACTTCGATAGCCTGTCGAAGGAGGAGCACAAGACGAAGCGGAGATCACAGGATCTCGGCCCCCTTTTGGGCCCTTTTTTTGGGATATGGGAATATGTAACGGGAATGAGATGTCGGCCCATGGGTTTACCCATGTTTAGGCCTATTTTGTAATATATAAATAGATGCCTAGGCTAGATAGAAGTAGTGTGTATCTATGTGATGTGAAGTCGGGGAGCTAAGTGCTAAATGCTAAGTGCAAGTGTGGATTGTAAATGCTTTGTGCATGATTGTAATAGACTTGCAGAGCTAAGTGTAAGTATTTGTAACATAAGGTAGAAGGCTTTGTGCTATATCGAAAGGAAGAAGGATCTAGCGAGCTGGGCAGATCTTTTGTCTTATGCGAAGAAGGGTTTTTGAGGCTTTGTGTTGTAACTGATTGATTGAAGACAATAAAGAAAAAGAGTTGGTGGATGTAGCCCCAGGGTGGGGGTGAACCACGTAAACATTGTGTTATGTTGTTTTGTGCTTTGTCTTGATGCGTTCACATGTTATTTATTAAGTGCTTTGATATAGGTAGATCTACTTATGCTTTGTTCTTATTATGCGAGAATGTTAGATTTGATCTAGATAGTCATGATTAGTGCTTGATATGTTCGATCTGGTTCATTTATCTATGCTAGTGCTTAAATACAGTAAATTAGTATGAATGTTGCAAAGCTCTGTTTTATTGGTGAAGTGGATATTGATTGCATATTATGGAACTGATGGTGCTAAGTGCTTTATTAAGTGTTATAATCCCAGATCTTTGTCCCATCTAAGGTTGCAGATACTTGAGTCTTGCAACCATCCCTACCTCTACCTCTGGTGAGACTTCATCTGTTTCGTAGGTGTTACCAAAAGGGTCGACAGTTAGGGTTTTGTTGGTGCGTTGTTGTAGCATTGAACCCTAGCTCTGCCCCTATGCCAACAAATGGTTCAGTTATCGGGACTTGAAACTATGATTGTGGGGAAATGAGGAAGAAGAAGCTTTGTGCAAAAAGTTGACCTGAAATCCTTGTGCGAAGATTTGTGCCCTAGTGCACAGTGTTCCACTTGATCTATAAAGCTCTGTGTTGAAGAAAGAAGCCTAATTTGATGAAAAGAGGTTGGTTCTGAAAGAAAGAAGCTCGATCTGAAGAAACGAGGTCGGATCTGAAGAAAAGAAGAACGATCTAAATGATTTGTGCTCCAAGAAAGGTTAAAGTGGAAATTTATGATTAAAAGAGGTAAGATCTGCAATCTTTGTGCTCTGATAAAGGTAAGAATAGTTAAAAGTTTTAGATCTGGAAGCTTTGTGCTTTGTAGAAGTAAGATAAGTGGAAATTTTTGTTTCTAGAGTATAGATATGTTTAATAGAGTCTATCCTAGCTTGAAAACTAGAGCACTAATAGATGAAAGAAGGTTTGATATGAATAGATCTGATAGGAATAGTGAAAGATATGTTATACCTATGCATAGAAAGAATGTTTGGACTAACAGATGGATGCAGAATCCTAGAAATAATGTGTTGCAGGTTAGCTACCATGATCCTAGTGCGCAATATAGAAGAGGTTGGGGATCATTTAAAAGAAAGAGAGGATTAACCCTCTATTACAGTTGTAGAAGATCGAGACATCTTGCTAAGGAATGCCCTGGTGGAAGACCTAGTTGCCTATGTTGTAAGTTTATGGACCATGAAGTGTTGGATTGCCCTAGAATGATTGCTAAGCTTGAAAGAATGAATCTGAATCAAGAAAACCTTAAGGCAGATCAAGAAACTAAGATTATGGCAGAATCCCAGAAAGGATCCGAGCAAGTGTTGCTACAGATGAAAGAAACATTGAATTAGCATCGACATGTCATCTTATCAGAGATCCTCAAAGAAAAAGAAGTCATAGAAGCAAGAATAGGAGACTTCGACATTGAATGTGTCCTAGATGAAGAAACACACGTGAATATTATGACAAAAATAACTTGGGAAGCTATAGGGAGGCCTGCTATGATTCCTTCATTAAGAGGAATGGTGTTCTTTAGAGGAAAACAGGTCAACCTATGTGGAAGACTCACTCAGATATCTATGAATGCCAATAGAACTTCGACAAAAGAAAACTTTGAGATTATTAAATTTATTGAAGACAGCGCCCCGTTTACCATGTTATAAGGAAAACCTTGGATTGATAGAGATGAAGCCAGACAAAAAGAAGAAGAAGAAGTTTTGTAGCAGAAGAAACAAGGATTCAAATATTTCTTGAATATAAGGATCACACACTTGATTGAAGAACGGGAGCACAGATCGAAGTTATTTAACACTAGAGACCCAGATGTCGAAGATACAAGAACATTAGAAAATTCACATAATATTGAAGTACCTATCCCAGACAAAGAAGAAGTATTACCCCTGAACCCTAGGAAAGAATATCCATGGCGCACAGTGACTATGTCAAAAGAAAATAAGAACCAGAGTGGAAAAATGACTACTGCGACGAAGTTCACTGGGAAAAAGGCTACGAAGCTAAGTAAGAAGAGGGCTAAGATTGAAAAGTTACAAAAGGTTCCAAAGGGGGCTTTGCAGACAGAAAAATTGTAGAATTGGAGCTTTGCCAGGATATCAGAACAATGACACATGGCACTTCACATGGCGAAGCAATATAGTCATTGGGGATATTATAATTGTTTGATTGACACTCTGAACGGGAAGAAAGGCAATAAAGGTTCATCATCAAACCGTTGGAATGTGCCATAACAGACCGAACATGAGTTAATAGAGGCTCATAACTATTGCAAATGAACCTTTGCTGAATTTCCTACTTATCCCATCAAGCCATGCATCGAGAACACTTTTTCTAACTAAGAGTTTTGATCCCGCAGAGTAATCTGATTTTATACAGTGATCAATGCGCTTACTCTCTATCTTATTTACTGTGTCCAAATTATTCCACGAACCCATGATTGTTCACCCCAAGTGTGTATGTCGAATGAGTTGAGAAACATAGAGAAAGTTGTTGAAGAAGTGTTGATCAACTTTATGGTTGGTAGAGTCATGTCGATGTCTGAAGGTATCCAGGCCTCATCCACCAGAACCGTGCAAGCATCTCCATCCACTGCTCGAGCCGGACCATACCGGCCAGCCAATGAAAAGAGAACTAAGCAAAGAGACGATTTCATGAATGCCAAGCTAATTCTGACCATTTTACCCACCTATCGACCACCTCTGAGTGGCGCAATCAATCGTGACAATGTACTTAGAGAATTTGAGTATGCATTGGTCACTGTGTACCTTCCGAAAGGGGTATGTGCAGTTCGTGCTGACCAGGATAAGATCACAGTGTTGAAGTTTACCGACTTCAACCTCGGTGATAGGAAGGTTTACAACATGCTCACACCACATAAGTATCTGACCAGAACAAAGCAAAAGAATTCAAAGATTATCCCTCAATCATGGACGATGAACCTTGCGTAGTCCACACTACTCAATGTCATGAATATCCCGCACTTCAAAAGGCACCAAGAAGTGAACGCATGTGTCAAGTTTTTGTTGTCCTGTTACCATGGTGGATACTTGTGGTTGAACCGTCGCATCACAATGGATCCGACATTGATCAATCAGATCACAGGGCTAAGCATGCAAGGCCCTGACCCACATGATTTCTACCCTGGAAAGACCATGGATCGCGCTCTCGCCCAGAGGATAAAGGACACTTATGGTGATGTCAAGAAGGGAACACGAGGCTATAAGGTATCCTTTATCTAGAGCAGTCTAGTGCACTTAGCCTTTCAATTGATCGCAGGAAAGTTAGTTCGCAAGAACCAGCCCACCCAAGTGACTGGTTTTGTAGTCGACCTCGCAAGGAAGTGTGTGGAGGGCCTACAAATGAATTGGGTGAAGTACTTGGTGAACCAGTTGGAACTGGACTGCAGGGAAGTGCAAGACCAAGGATATGAGTTCCACTTCAACTAACTTCTCATCCTAATCACTTTCATCGCATGGGAGATGCCAGAAGGTGTGACCTTCCCGGACATCAAGCCCTTCAAACCTTTGGCCGCAAATTTCAGTACACTGTGGTACTCCAGTGACATGAATAAGAAATGGCAGTAAAATGCCATGTTCCACACATATTGCAACCAACTAAAGACAGTCATCCAGTCTGAGCCTCATATAACCCCGAACACTCTCCATAGGTTCAAGCCCTTGATTAAATTCAGTGTGGACCGCCATTTCATCTATATCACAGCACGTGCTGATGAGCCTAAACAACAGTTGATGTCATACTACAAGTTGATGGAGGAGGATCTGGAGGAGATCACCAAGGAATGGTCAGCAGACCTCCTCGTCCCAGTAGACCCCACAGAGATATATGATATTGACAGTCCAAAATCAGCGCATGATACACCTGGACCCAACAAGACAAAGAACATTGAAGAAGCCCAAAATGTAAGAAGTACCTCAGTGAAGACTTCTTCTATCTCACCTGAGCGAGGAGGTAATGGCAGTGAGATAGAGGGCAGAGAATTAGAACAGAATAAAGGCGAGGTTACACCACCTAGAGACGAGGAGGACACCTCAAAGAAAAGGAAGGTTTCCTCTCCGAAACCTTCTTCTAGGAAGAAGTCGAAAGCGTCTATGACTAAAATGAGGACTACCCTCACCTCAGATGACTTCAATTTCATCGTAGCAACACTGAATGATGCCTCCCTAGAGATAGTAGAGAACCAGGAAGCAAAACAATAAGATATGTATGATCACATTGAATCTGAACTCCGAGGGGTGCAACAGGCACTACAGTCCAGCCACGCAGTATCCACTCTACCTTTGATAGTAGGAACACCAGAACTAGGAGATGAGCCAGCTCAACTCCATCGAATTGTCAACACATTTGAAGCTCGCCTTCAATGAGAATAGGAAGAAATAACACAAGCCACCCAGGCTTTAACACAAGTATAGGGATTACTTGTCAAGCAACGCAGTGCTTCAGAATAGGAAAAGATTTCTCTCCAAGATAAGTGGGATGAAGGAAAAGTAGAGCTACAACAAAGCAAGGAACAGTTGCTCATAGACCAACTCAAGGTTAAGTAAATGGTCAACAAAGCACTTCACTCTGTGACAGTTTTCAAAGTAAATCCCGAAGAGCGATTTCCACAGCAGGTGGTGCAACTCGAAGAAGTGATCCAACAGCTCCAACAATGCATAGCAGATTTGGAGCTACAGACTGTGCTCGAGACCCCACAGGACGTGAGGGACCAGCGAAAAGAAACTGCCCGCAGTGCAATTTACAGACTAAAAGCTCTTTCCCTATAATGCAAGCAACTCAGTAACTGCAATGCCCAGAGATATGAAAAACTCACTGAAAAGCCATAGTTACAGGCACTGGAGTCCCAGATCCAAGAAGAGAAGCAACACACAAACACACTTCAGGCACAGTTGAAGGCCATGTTGGTCGTAGATAGAATGAAGAGGTATCATGAGAAACACACCTCCCAATGTTAGATCCATACGATCTAGAGCAAAGTGATGGAAATAACTCAACAGCTCCAACCTGTGCAAGATAAAGCATGCCTGTTGTTTACAGAGGTCAAGAGCCAAGGAGCAAAGCTCTAAAAGATTGTCATCATAGCAGAACAATGCCTAGAAGGGCCAGTGAATGACGCAGTGATCCAAGAGTTCACCGAACAAGAGGACACAACAAAGAAGCAAGTTGAAGCAGCTCGAGCCAAGCTCGAGGTGTTCAAGGCAGAACTAGGTAGACTAGAGTGACTCAGGATGAGTCACAGGGGAGTATTGGGGGCATGTTTGTCTTTGACCAAGTTTTGGGAGTTTCTTGGTCATGTTGACCTATTTTGGGACTTCGACAGCCTGTCGAAGGAGGAGCGCAAGACGAAGTGGATATCATAGGATCTTAGCCCCCTTTTGGGCCCTTTTTTGGGGATATGGGAATATGTAACGGGAATGGGATGTTGGCCCATGGGTTTACCCATGTTTAGGCCTATTTTGTAATATATAAATAGATTCCTAGGCTAGATAGAAGTAGTGTGCATCTATGTGATGTGAATTCAGGAAGCTAAGTGCTAAATGCTAAGTGCATGTGTGGATTTTAAATGCTTTGTGCATGACTGTAATAGACTTGCAGAGCTAAGTGCAAGTAGTTGTAACAGAAGGTAGAAGGCTTTGTGTTATATCGCAAGGAAGAAGGATCTAGCGAGATACAAAGATCTTTTTTCCTATGCGAAGAATGGTTTTTGAGGCTCTGTGTTGTAACTAATTGATTGAAGACAATAAAAAATAAGAGTTGGTGGATGTATCCCCAGGGTGGGGGTGAACCACGTAAACACTTTGTTATGTTGCTTTGTGCTTTTTCCTGATGCGTTCACATGTTATTTACTAAGTGCTTTGATATAGGTAGATCTACTTATGCTTTGTGCTTATTATGCGAGAATGTTAGATCTGATCTATATAGTCATGCTTAGTGCTTGATATGCTCGATCTGGTTCATTTATCTATGTTAGTGCTTAAATACAGTAGATTAGTATGAATGTTGTGAAGCTCTGTTTTATCAGGGAAGTGGATATTGATTGAATATTATAGAACTGACGGTGCTAAGTGCTTTATTAAGTGTTATAATCACAGATCTATGTCCCAGCTAAGGTTGCAGACACTTGAGTCATGCAACCACCCTTTCCTCTACCTTGGGTGAGACTTCATTTGCTTCGCAGGTGTTTCTGAAAGGGCCGGTAGTTAGGGTTTTGTTGGTGCGTTGTTGTAGCGTTGAACCCTGGGTGTGGCCCTGTGCCAACATGTCTATCCAAGGAATACACATTATGTTGTCACACTCTGACTTCGTCTATATTGTGACTGTGGAGGGCCCAAAAAATGTTGTTTAAGGCCTCAAAGTGACCCCAGAAGTTTAGGACCTGAAAATCTAGAAAAAGACTGCCAACATGAAAAATGAAACTGCCAATATGACATCTGTATGTGAGCCAATTGGAATAGGTGGGTGGCCACTGATATCCACCTAGATCAATCCTCCCCCCTTAGGAATAAATGGTCTCCATTGCGTTGAGTTCCCCCATCAAATGAGGGAATTTATGTTGAATTTGGCCCCGAGTGAGCCAATTTCGTTGATGCAGGAGCTTCCCTACATTGACAACATGATAAAGATGAAACTTTTGTTGGCGAGTGCCCTTGACCTATTTGTCCATGATATGATCAATGGATGGATGTTCCATGCAATTAGGGTTGAGCTATGTTGGTGTTAACTTTTCTTCTACCTCTGAAGTGTCTAATAAGGGTGGAAAGTATGTGTGAAGCAGGTCCACATTAAACATTGGGTGCAAGCCAAGGAAGGGAGGAATGTTGAGCTAAAATAATTGTCACCCATAGAATTGGTGATGGTATAAGGTCCATAGCGGAGTGGACGAACCTTCCAATGGGGGGCTATAAGGTATTCTTTTTGCAAGTGCAACCAAACTTTATCTCGCACCTAAAACTTGTGTGGCAGCCGATGTTGATCATGGCACTGCTTGTACTTGGCATTGGACTTATGCAAAATATCCTAAACCTATTGGCGGATGTGCTAGATCCGCTCAATGAACTGGGTAGATTGTCAGCTTTATTTGGAGCATGGGATGAGTCTACGTGGGTGGCTGCAAGGGGTAGTACAACATCCATGGGACCCAATGCTTGAAATCCCAACCCCACTTGAAAGAGGTTGTGGTCTGTTGAGCTATGTATGACTCTGTTGTAGCTATGATAAACATAGGGAAGACTCTCATCCCATGTGCGGGGATGCTTGTAATTATACATGTGCAGGACATGCACGATCATCCAGTGAATGACCTTGTTTTGGCCATTTGTCTGGGGGTGGAAGGTAGTGGATTTGGTGAGCTCGGTGTCTAGCAGTGACCAAAGGCTCGACCAGAATGTGTTGAGTAACCAGATGTCCCGAGTTGGGACGATGGTTTGTGGTATCCCAAAATGTACCCACACTCATTCGAAGAATATTTTGGCAGTGGCTTCTGCTCTGATGCTCTTCTTGAAAGTGGACAGAATCACCATTTTAGAAAAACGATCAATCACCACAAAAACATAGTCATTTCCCTGCTTGGTTGATCGAAGTCCCGACATGTAGTCCATCGAGATGGATTCCCAGGGATTTTCAGGAGTAGGAAGAGGGTTGTGCATCCCTTGTTTCTTAATGGTTGGTTTGCAAATGGCATAGCCAATGCAAGACCTAAAATACTTGTTGACATCTCATCAAAGTTTCAGTCAAGAAAATGTTGTTGCAGCACTGCCACTGTCTTTTCTACGTCGAAGTGTCCTACCACCAAACTATAGTGGGCTTCCCAAATCAACTTTGATTGCGCACTTGATGGAACGTAGAGATGGCCCAAATGCCACACCAACCCATCCTGGAGATGGAAATCAGTGACAACTGTGTTTTTTCCTAGCATATGGTTAGTGGCGGCGAAGTCATGATCTCTCTCATAGAGTTGGGGCCATCTGGAGGTCTCATGGCCACAAGAGTTTAGCACCATGGTGAGTGCTGCAACTAGAGGATGACTAAGGTAATTAACGATGTAGTTGGTGCTTCTTATCTTATACTTGATGTTGATATGGAACTGCTGCAATTATGTGGACCACTTCTGATGGTGGTCATTCTACAATTTATCTTGTGTCTACATGAACTACAATGACTTATGAATGGTGTGGATGACTGTCTCCTTATTGAGAATGTAATTCCTCCACTGGCAGTAGGATTGCACAATGGAGTACATTTATTTGTCATAAGTAGGGTACTTATGAATTACATATGATCATTTCTTAGTATGATAGGCCACGAGGTGTCCATGCTGAGTGAGAACTACTCCCACAACATAGTTTGAAGCATCTCTCTCGATCTCAAAGGGTTGTTGAAGGTCAGGTAATGAAAGAACTGGGGAGGAGCACAAGCATTACTTCAAATAATCGAATTATTTCTATTGTGACATGCCCCACATGAAATTTTCCTTACCACCACCCCTAGTTACTTGGATGAGGTCCAATGCAATATGGGAGAATCCCAACACGAACCTGTGATAGAAATTGGCAAGGCCTAAAATGCTTCGAAGCTCAGTGAGTGTGGTTGGGGTTGGCCAATCACGAATGAAATATATATTTGATGGATCCACATGCACCCCATGCTCATTAACAATGTTTTCTAGGTACTAGACCTTGTCCATGCCAAAGGAGCATTTTTCCAAATTTTCATATAGCTTTTGTTGTCGCAGAGTGTGCAAAACCTGTTGAATATGCTGCAAGTGTTCCACCCAATTCATGTTGTAGATGAATATGTCATCCAGATACACCACCATAAAATAATTGGTGAAAGGACGCAAGACATTTTCCATCATCCTCATGAAAGTTGTTGGGGAATTCGTCAAACCAAAGGGCATGAACAACCACTCAAAAAGACCTTCCTTAGATTTGAAGGCAATTTTCCATACATTTGTCTTCTCTATTGGGATCCGATGGTAGGAAAACTTTAGATCAATCTTATTGAATTATTTTCACCCCTTGAGTTGGTCAAGGATATCATCGATTCAGTGAATCAGGTATCGGTTCCTGACTGTGATTTTACTTAGTGCCTGATAATCAATGCAAAGTCACCAGGTCTCGTCTTTCTTCTACAAAAGCATGATTGGGCTTCCACACAGTGATGAGATAGGTTATATGTGCCCCTTTTGGAACAGTTCTTGGATCTGATGCTTGATCTCCTGATTTTCTAATAGAGAGCAATGATAGATTGGCCTATTGGGTAGTGGTGCATCAGGGGTCAGATCGATTAAATGCTTGACCTGATAGTGTAGAGGTACCCAAGTGGGTGAGGAGAAGATTTCTTTGTATTCTTCCACTACCTTATCCACTTGCTTCTGCTACGTGGAGATATCGACCACGAACATTATGGATGTATCATGTGGTTGCAACCTTACACTCACTTTGAGAGCGAATCACGAAGAAGACAAACTTCTCGATCTGTGAGATGACCTTCTTGCATAGCTTGGAAAAGATCAAGGAAATGGTAGTAGGTGGGACTACCTCGGGTATCCTATACAATTTCCTGTCCAAAGTAATAATAACATTGTGAGTCCTAGACTCATATACAACATGATGTTTCCATAAATAAGGTTGGCCTAAAAGAACATTAAAAATTCAAGGAGAGTGACATCACAAAATACCTCATCTTTGAAGGGTTTGATGTCATAGGATAGGAGATATTGTTGGCTAATGCGAATATTGCTTCTGTGGGTGGAGCCATTTGATGGTGTTTGGTTGTGGGTGCAACATTTTTGATAGGGCCAACCGATTGACAACCTCCATTGATATGAGGTTATTTTGGCTATCACTATCAACAACGAAGTGCAGCAAAGTACCCTTCACCCACATATGTGAATGAAAGAAGTGCTCACCTTCCTTTGGCTCATCAGGTTCACCGAGATGGATCTTGGTGGTAGCAATGGTGGAACTGGGTTCCATGTCAATAATTTGTCTCCCCTTTTCTAGTTTTGAATCTGATTTGGAACCCACATCTGATTAAGAGGCTTTCACCTCCACCACCGATGAATTCTTTGAGAGAAAATCAACAGTTTTATGCCAGGGGATCTTATGGAAGTTGCACCACTTATTAGTGTCTTTCTTCATCTTTCCATTGTCCTTCTTTGTTTTCATATTAGACTGGTTGTCCTGAGGCTTTCCATATTTTCTTTGCCCTTTGTTCTATGGGTTGGGGATGCCCTTGCCCTTCTTCTGTTGTGAGGGGTTCTTAGACCCAAAATACTATGTCTTTTATTTAAGTTTATGCTCGATTTTGACAACATATCGATAGGTCGCACCCAAGGACGAGATGCCTAGAAAATCCATTTCTATCTGGATGTATCTATGAAAACTGCTCTGATACTTGAGCACCAAATGTTGATCAGAATATTTGATACCCATCTTGGTGTGCAAGGTATGGAATATATTTGTGAACTCTGGCACTGTTTGGTCCCTTTCCTGCCACAGTGTGGTCCATCTTGTATATAGGTCATCATAACCTCCAAGAAGGTAGTATTGTTCCTTAATAGAATCCCTGAAGGACTCCTAGGTTAGTGTGACTATAAATAATGAGGGTTCCTCTGTTTCCTTTTTCTTACATAATCTCTCCCACAAATATTTGACATGGGGGATGACTTTAAGGAGTGTAAATGTAATATTTTCTCTATTGGAAAAATCATGGAAAGAAAAATCCCCTTTTAGTAGATTCAACCATTTGTCTATAACATCTGCATCTATCTGACATTCAAATATAGGAATATCAAAGTTGATTTGTACCTTGAAGGGGGTGGCGGCTCCACTCAAGGAAGATGTGTCACCTGTTGGTAGTCGTCGAAGGATTTGCAAAAATAACTCCATCATCTTGTTCCTCTATTGCGCGAGGGCTTCCTTGAGTAACAATTTGAAAGGATCTCCTATCCTGACGTCTTTCTTTTCTCCCGCCATGGAAGGTTTATTGGGCGTGCGAGAGCTCTTGTCCTCAATATAAACAAGCTCGAGACCTAACTATTTTTACCCTGGCCTCGTTGGGGACATCTACTAAGAACTCCAAGGAGATGAAGCGCCAAAAGTCATGTGGGCCCCGTTGGGGTAAGTTGGTACATCAACTTCCCGGGGTTGTAACTTTTTCATACGATCTTCGCTTTAGGTGAATGATAGCCCGTTAGAAAGTTCTATCTGAGGAATACACTCTATTCCATCACACTTTGACTTTGTATATAGTGTTACTGTGGTGGGCCCAAAAAACATTTTTTAGGGCCTCGAAACAACCCCGAAAGTTTAGGACTTGAAAATCTAGAAAAAATTTCCAAGATGAAAATTGAAATTCCCAAGACGACATTTGTATGTGATCTAGTTTTAATAGGTGGGTGGCCACTAATATCCACTTGTATCAAACATTGACCCATCGCAAACCTGTAAGAAATTACAACCTCAAAATTTGTCTAAGAAGAATAAATAAATGCATGAGGTGTAGTGCAAGTAGAAGTTTATTAAATCAATGGTTGTCAATGTCCATTGGATCGCTAACTTAGATTCGTCTAGGGTTATTACTCTGAATTTTTAACATCATCAGATATACTATGCAAATATCAGGGAGATATTTTTTAATTTGTTTACAAATGTTTCCTTTAAAGAATATAGGCGTTGTCTAAACATTCAACCTTTTGAACTATTTCACTGGAATCCAATGAAATAGATCTTGGTGAAAATATCCATTTTATGTTGTTTAAATTGCATTTTTGAATGCAAAACAAATTCAACATCGTGGAAAAACCTCAGGGAACTCGAATTATATAGTCTCAATCACTCATATATGGAGTTCCAACAATTTTTTGTCGGATTTTAAGAAAAAATGATAGGAAAATATGGCTGTAAAAAGACCAAAAATTTGAATATTTAGATTACATGAAATAATATTACTAGCAACATCCACATCAACAATATTAGTTTATCTGTATACGTCAATAGACATATTGATCACATTAATAATATTTTTTCCTATAGTATGTGCTAAATATACGCCTATCGGCATATACACACACATTAATATTATTAATGTGGTTGTTGCTAGTAACCGATGGACGCATAAAAATATGTTCAAATAATCAATATCATATATTTTTAATATTTATATGAATGAATAATTATATGAATAAAGTTGACACAAAACTTCAATCTTAATTAGTCAATAAAATTATATTAATATTAACATAAATAGTATGTGATAATATTATATTATATTAAAATTTATATTATATTAATTTATACTAATGTTTGTATTTATTTATTTGAATATAATAGATGTATTAACTATATTAACAAATTTTATACAAAACTTTATTAATAATCTATAAAGATATATTAATATTTATCTATTAATAAAAGTATTGTACTATAATCTTACAACATTTTAATAATTATTATATTAAATATTATAATGTTACAAAATTTATATAATTATTATATTAAATATTATAGCCTGTTATATAAGAAAGAGAATTTTTCCCCACATTCAACTTCATAAGATCGACCCTCTCAATCAATACATTTGGATAGAAATTTAAGACATCAATGTGAAGAAGATGTATATAACAACTTGTTATTTTACACTTAATAATTTTACTTTTTATAAGAAAAACATTCTAGATAGAAATTGTCCCTATAATTATTTAGAACAAGATATTTATAGCTTGAAAAATGAAAGCAATAACCTCCTACTATTAGACTTTAATGCTAGAACGACAACTAACCAAGCTATTCTTTTAAGCAATGATTCCAACCATAATCCTTTATGGCTAGATTAGGACCTTGTTTTAGCTAATAGCTACAAAATAAGCTTTGAAGACTTGACTGAGAATTTGTTTAGTACTGGGTTAGTCAAGATCTGTAGTTATCAAGACCTAATAATTTTTAATGGAGTAATGAAGTGGCCAAAATCCAACCAAATGACTTGTATTCATGGGCTGGGTAGTGGTGTCACGAATTATGTGATATCTGATATCCCTGTTTCCAACCAAATAGTAAATTTTGACCTTTCAAATGACCATGAACCTTATTCTGATCATAGAACTTTAACCCTAACTCTAAAACTTTCCATGCATAGGATCCCCATTGAATAAAATTCTAATAATCAAAGGAACCTTCTTTTTGACAAAAGTAAAGTTGATATTTTCTTAAAGGATTTAAATAGTGAATTACATCTCCTAACTTGCAAGGAAAAAATTGAAGACCTCTATCATAATTTTAGAACTACCCTTTCCACTTCTATTAACAAGTTCTCTTTCGAGGTATCCTGTAAAAATAATAATAGAACAACCAACTCTTGGTATGATAAATAATGTAAAATTGCTAACAAAGCCATTAGGAATGCTTCAAATGAGTCCTTAAAACTCAATAAGATCAATACATACAAATTTGTAATTAGAAGGAAAAAAAGGTACTATATAAACAAAATACAAGAGCATCTTTTACACCTATCTAAGATTGATACTAATATGTTCAGGAGGAAAATTCTAATTTTCAATACTAAAGAAAATAATATGATCCCCTTAAGGGACTGGAATTCCTACCTTAAAAGTATTTACGAGTTTGCTAATTCCATGGACACCATTCATATTGTTCCTATAGAAGATGAAGATTTTTCTTTGGATGACATAGAGGTCAGGGCTAAGTGGCATGCAAATGCGAAGGATAAGGACATTGAAGGCTACCAAACTAAAAATTTTAAAATTAGAGGGCCTATCCTCATCTCTCACATACATAATCTCTTCAATTTAGCAGTCAAGAAGGGATTCCCTAAACCATGGACACAAAGCCTCATTGTACCTATTTTTAAAAATGGGGATAGAAACATTCCCTCTAATTATAGGACCATTATGATTAGCATGATTTTAGCTAAGCTATACATAATTATTTTGGAAAACAAGATTATCCTATGACTAGAGAGTCACAGTAAAAGAGCTAAAGACTAGGAAAGATTTAGGAGATATCATTCCACTATGGACCATCTTGTTTCCCTTAGGATCATTGCAGAGGTGTTCCAAAATACTAAAATCAATCTTTTGTGTTGTTTTGTTGACTTTAGAATTTTTTTTGACACAACACCCATGAAAAACCTATGGGATAGGTTGGAAAAGATAAAAGTGACTTTTGAGTTCAGGGTTGCTACAGTAAGGTTGTATCATAATGTTATTTCCAAGTTTAATAACACTAAGGGTTGGTCGAAAGGAATTACCTGCAATGTTGGAGTCAAGAAAGGTTGTCCCTTCTCCCCTACCCTTTTGGCATATGCATTGACAAGTTATAAGAGTGTTTGGAATAAGCGGGTTGTGTATCATCAATTTTCTTCTTTATGATGAAAATATCATTCTTATGGTGAGGAGTCCCCATGATCTTGGAAAGAAACTAAGAATCCTAAAGGATTTTTGCTCCAATATGGGTATAATTGTTGGACACACTGACCACAATGAGAGGGGGGGGTGAATCAATGTAGGGATCTTTTTACACTTCTTTCAAAACTTTAGTTAGCAATCACTTCAATAATCATTATTCATTACTTTCATTCACAACTAGTTGTTTGTATGTAAACATATCTCAACAACATATATCAATAATAAACCATCACCATAAATAACACAAAGGACACCATATATATGTGTGTGTGTGTGTGTGTGTAAGATTGTATATTATGTGTTACAGGAGACTACAATATCATGGGTTTATCAACACCAACTGAAAAGAGCACCAACTCTCAATACAAGACCCAGCCTGCAGATATCAACACCAACTGAGAAGATGAATCCAAGCCTCAAGTACAAGACCTATCTTGTATACATAATACAATTTGTCAATAGGTACGTGACTTATCTATACTATATCACATGTATGTATGTGGTCTTTCTATACTGCAACATGTGTCTGTATGCGACCTCCTCCACTGTCAGCCTACATACACCTTCAAAAATCTAGGGTTTATGAAACTTGACAACTTCTTCTCTTCAAACCCTTGCTACCTCTATCACATCCACCTGTAACATGTCATTGCAACCATCCTGTCACTACCCAACCTATACCATAATCAACCAAAAACAAATCTACACCATCCAATTATCTATGCACGGTCCTCATGCATACACCATCACACAACATAGATATCCCTTAATTGTGTCAGAACAAAGCCACTCAATCAACCAAACAACATCTACCATATCCAAATATCATAGAAACCATTCAAAGAATGCTTCAATCATTCACAATGCCATGATTAAATCTAAGCATCAAGACAACATAGAACCATACCAAAACTTTTGTAGCAGATCTGAACCTGTAGAATGATATCCTGGAAACTTGCTTCAGACTTCAGGAACCTGGCACTGGAATATACTCAATATTTTCTTGGAATTTTCAAATATACGTGACCTGGTCTTATTTAGCACATGTATGTATGTGCTTTGGCCAATTACAACCCGTGTACAACTTCAGAAAACTAGGGTTTTCTGAACCTTCGAAACTTTCGTCGTCAAACTTCCTTACTACCTTTGATTTGTTGAACTTATGATGAGTCCATGAGTACTTGCAATGAACCTTTCACCAAAAATGGATATTCAATATACTCATTATATTCATCTCATAAGAGACCCTTGCTCTCTTATTTATACTTCTCCAAGTAGCTTCCTCTATGGGTTACCTTCCAACTAATTTTACCCAAATTCCTTCTTTTGGGGTTAGCCCACTTCTAACCACTTTATCCACAAATAGTAAACTCTCCACTTCTAGTTTCAACTAATTCATTTTTAATTGTTTTCTTTTTGCAACTACTTAACCCATGACTAACCACTTTGACTAGTCAACCTTCTTCTAGGAGATTCTATAATAATATGACTTCTTTGACCTTTTAGGAGCTTATATATAACTCACGAGGGTTATCCAACTTCACAAGGCCATGAATCTTTAATGTGAGGAGTTATGTGATGTTCCACATATCATAGGAAATAACATGATGAGAACTATCCATATAGAATAGTCTCACTTGCAAATTCATTGATATTCATTACATTATTCCTCAATAAAATTCTACATTGTTGTGGATACCAAACCACTTAACCATTTGTACTTCGCAAAGCGTCTTCCCATGAGGGATTTCACCATAAGGGGACCACTTTGGAGTTCATCCATTTGGTTCTTCCTGTCAACCATGACATGAGATCAATGATACAATGATAAACCTTTACATTAATGACAACACATCACTATGACACCTCATGACATCATCCATCTAACATCAATTACATCCATGACCACATGAAATAACAATCAAGAAATCAATGATACAATGACATTACTAAGATAATACTTGACATCAACCCTTTGAAATCAATGAAAACATAATGCAAAAATCTCACCCTTTGGCATTGATGGCAACACCAACATTGATGTCAACACCAATCATTGATGGAAACACTTAGACATGGAAATGCTCATGCTCAAAGTGTTCATTGCTCCCAATCAATGGTCATTTCTCCACATCAATATGGCTATCTCTCTCACTTTTACATCAATGGCAAAGGAGATATCTCTTTCGGGATTCTCCCCCTGACTGAACTATCCCTGAGGAGGCCTCTCTTGTCTACACTATCCTTTTGGTTGTTCTCAATGCATTCGACAAATCTCTCCCCTTTTTACAAAGGATATCACTCTGATGCAATACTGGTAACATGGTTTCCAATCATCTCTATCATCTCTCCACCTGGAATCATACATCTATAACCAATCATGGGAAGAAGAATAACTCCCCCTGTGGGTATATCTCCCTCTATCTTCTCTGCAAGATGAAAAATATGCTACCACTATAATCTACTTTTTTTTTTCAACAAGAACATAGATCAACTACTCAAGAATGATCTTCTCTTCCTATGATGATCCTTGGACCTGGCCATGCATCAACCATCTAAACTTGTGCCATACCACACATCAAGTGTATGTCAATCATGTTATCTCATGCATCAACGATGAAGAAAAAGGATATGTAAAAAATGAATAGTGAATCATGAACAAACCATCAACCATGTACATCATGTGCCATACCATGTTCCAACCATGCACATTAACCATGTACATCAACACCATACAATATACCATAAGATATCATAACTGAAGTATATATTCCAAGAATATGTGCCAAAAGTGTACCAAGCATATATCTAGATAATCAACAAGTGCCTCTATCAATGTATCAATAAAATCATCAACCATACAACATGCCAACCATGTTCCTCAAACAAGTTTCATATCACACATGATATGCCTCTATCATAAACCAAGTGTCACAAGCCAAGAAAATGTATCTCAACCATCAAGCATCAATCATGTATCATATACCATCAACAATTTCATCAACCATGCACCAAACATGTATCACCACCGGTACCAATAAAGTGCATCAACCATGCACTAAGCATCAGCAATATGTACCACAATCAAGATATCCATACGCATATGCCACATCATCCATTAAACATGTGTCAATGATAGAACTAGCAAGTTCCTGAAATAATGTATCAAGTTTGTACCAATCGTGTATCAAGCTATGACTCATCAATCATGTACAACATCACCACCTCATAAACTCATCAACCACATGTCCCAATATGTAGCTCAATCATATGCCAAATACATACACAAATACATCCAACAAATATGCTTTTAACAATACATCACAAGATTTATCAATGGAGCTCACATATGTACCAGTCTTGTACTACAAAATATCTTCCTCAAAAACCATTTACTACAACAAGTACTGAGAAACCAATAGTACCTCTAAACATGTACCAAAATTGTGCCTCAATATATCAATGATATACCTCTAGCTATCATCACATCAACATGATATGTCCCATAAACAACATGCCATAACTTCACTGAGAAAATACATAACATAACCAACATTGTTCCTCAACAAAAAATTCCTCAATATACACTCTAGGGTTAGTACCATGCATATAATATATGCATCAAGAATATGCTCCAACATTCAACCACATATTATCACCATACATTCATCTAACACACATAAAAACATTAAACCTGAAGCATACCATCTCAGACCCTGCAAAAACAAAGTTAGATCGTTAAACCATGCTACAACTCATATGTACACCCCTCCTTTTGAAGATTTTCTCACAAGTACGTGACTTCACCACATACAAATCACGTATGTACGTGAATTTTCTTCATACAGACTGCTTAAATACTTAATTGTTCCCACAAGGGCTTGTGTATGCCTCATAAAATGTAAAGCTTGAGCTTCCCTCATGGCTGCCATTATGTTTTGGTTGTTCAGTCTTCTTCATCCACTTCTGAGAGTGTCCCAGCTTCTCAGAACTTGAGCTCTTAGCTTCCATATTTTCATCATTGTCTTCCTTCCTAGTTTCATGTTCTCTTCTTGCCATATTATATGAAGCACTCCTCATTGTCTGTCTCCTTGAATTCCAACAATCTTGAGCTTTGTGGCCAAAACCACTGCAGCTGTAACATCTCATGGTGTGAAAATAAGAAGGAATGTGTCCCACTTGATTACATCTCCAACATATTAAGATGTTATTGAATATTCCAACATCCCTCCTTGCATAATTTCTACAATCCAAAGATTTGTGACCATATTCATTACATGACAAACAATGACCATTGAAAACATTTTCATACCTTTTCTTTGGTTTCCACCTTGAAGGTGTCTCTCTTTTGAACTTTCTTTGATGTGTAAAGATGGATTCTTAGTGTCATCCTGTTGGCAACAATTATATAATTATTATTTTTATAAGCTGCCTACTGAAATTTTATTACTCATCATGAGCATGTCACTGAACGAAAGTTGTAAATCATCGCTTTTTACCTATCGTCTTTTCGAATTTTGTTTTCATGACTGCAAGCATGAAAACTTGCAGTTGGGATTGCCATTATATTTTTGAAAATTTCATTAAAGGGAAACTGCTCATATGGTTTATTACGGAATTGTGATTTCTTGCTATGAGCATGTTGCTCTCCTTGTTTGCGATCCTTTTGATTCTAAGCATACCTAAGAGAAATCATTGGTTGCATGAACGAAAGACCCCCACCATTTGATATTCGATTTTTTTTGTATTGATTTTAGTTTGATTTTCAATCATATTTCTTTCATGAAACTTTTGACTATTCAATTTTTGTAAACTTACCCAACTTTGCAATCAAACCATGATACATGCACTTATGTTGTTGTGAGTACTTTGGTCCTGTCCTGTACCCAATACCAAGGTGGCAATACGATGTGCAGGATTGCCATTACTCCTTAGCGTGGTCTCGGGTTTCACAAAAATCTTCACATGTGTTTTGATTAAACACCCTACCCATCGTTTGAATCATTATAGCATGTTAAAGCTCGGAGCTATGGCTCTGTTTCGTCTTTGCAAACCCTACCTGTGTGTTGTGTGTTGATTTCTCATCCGTTCAGTATGGCTCCGGTGGTAAGGGTTGAACCGAATGGTACCCAAACCCTGCTCTCATATGATAATGCTAGGGAGGATTTGGAAATGAATGGTTGACATATTTTAGTCAAAAAGTTTCAGGGTTTTAATCTTCAAGTCGCCCAAGAATTTGCCTTAACCTTTGATGGTTGTAGGGCAAAGGTCGGTGATATGAAATGATATCAAATATTTAATATATCTATATTTTTATATTATTTAATAATATTTAAAGGAAATTTTATTAAAATATTATTTAATGATTATTTTTTAATATTTATTAATTTAATTAATTTAAAAATATTTGAATTTATGATTTTTTTTTAAGGAGAAGCTTCATGTTCTTAATTGTTAAGTCTACTTACTTTGTATATTTCATTTTGTATATATATATATATCAATTAGAATATAATTATCCGTTCCAAAACTCAAAATTTGGATTAAACAAATTTGATCTTAAATGCAATCAAACTATATTATATTGTTGAATACAACTCATCATTAACACTAGGTCAAGAAAAGAAAAATATGCACTTTTCAAATCAAGATTTGATAAAGTTATTGCAGCATGTACAACTATCAACTTTATATTGATATCATGATTAACTTTAACATGTAAAGATCCAACCTATAAAGATATATGGAGCCCCTATAAAATCGAATTTCCCACATAAAAAACATATAAAAAAGAAAATCAAATTTGAAAAAGCTAGCAATATATCGAAGTTAAACAATAATTTTATAAAAAAATACACAATCAAAAAAATAATATATGACAATTCATAGAAATTTTCATATCTTAATGTTATTGTGTTTTTATGAATGACACGTTATATAGAATTACATACACGAACATATCAACGGCTCTCTTTTTTTTCATATCCATAATGGCAATGTGATAATATTGTATATATAACATATTTCTCTCGACCGATTAAACAAGCTATACGGCTGACATAAGTTGATGGCAATGTATCAATTCAATCTATTTTTATGTTTAAATGTCAATTCTCCTACACATCTTCCCTAGTAGGGAAGCAAGCAGACTCCCAAACAATATAACTCTACTTCTTAATATATTTTCACATAATTAGCTGGAAGCACATATAAATCATGGGTAAAGCCGTTGATTCAATGATGGTTCTCCTCCATAAAAAGACCAAGATTCTCATAGAGGCTCAACCAAAGATGATTTTTATACCCCAACAATAACAATGTGAAAATATAACCATTGATGAATACGAAAATTGAAATGTGAAAATAGAATCTATAATAAAACCATCTAGAATGCAAAAAACTTGTTTAAACTCAAACTTGCATATGGAAATAGGTTGGGTTTCAAAACACAGACAAAAGAATGGGGTTTCAAAACACACACAAAAGAAAACCCTAGAATGCAAAAAAACTCGTTTAAACTCAAACTTGCATATGGAAATAGGTGGGGATTCAAAACACACACAAAAGAAAACCCTAAAATGTTTAAAGTGTGAGTAATTTGCATTAAACTATTTAATTTTAAATGCTTGGATTAAGAAAGAAAGGAAAGTGATTCGGCTTTTGATTAGGGAGGTTTTTGGTTAATGACAACTAAGGCATATACTTTTGCATTTATCTGGACCATTGTTTAAGTAATATCAATTAAAATTTTATTTAATCCTTTTAAAGTTCAACACTCAATATTGATTATGTAGATTTAATGTTTGCTTAAATTGTAGATTTAAATTAAATTATTAATATTAATAATATTTCAATAAAATAATATTATAATAATAATTTAATTTTAAAACCAACTTAGATTTATCTTAATCTCGGATTTATCAAGTTTCTAGAGGGATCGAATCTCTCGAGGTGCAAACATTTTCTCAAGTTTTGCACTCTAAAAGATGTTATCCCTCTCAAAGTTTGATAGATAGATCTAGGGTTAAGATGGATCTAGGCTAGTAAACTTCAAATATATTAAATGTCATTTTATAAAGCATTTAAGAGAGTCCTTACAAATTGTCTTCTATAATCTTAATTCTCATTCTATATAAATCGTCCTCCATTGAAATGGATGTTGAGCTTTGAACATCTTAAATTTCATTCTATATAACAATATGGATGTTGAGCAATGAACATCTTAAATGTCATTCTATATANTCTATAATCTTAATTCTCATTCTATATAAATCGTCCTCCATTGAAATGGATGTTGAGCTTTGAACATCTTAAATTTCATTCTATATAACAATATGGATGTTGAGCAATGAACATCTTAAATGTCATTCTATATAATAGTGTAGATAGCTCCTCTAAATTGGACCTTTTGTGAAAATATATTTTAGGCTTTCAACATTTTAAATGTCATTCTATACAATATTATAAGTTAAATAGTCCATATTTAATTATCATTTTAATTGTTTGTAATCTTTAAGGTATTGTGAATTTACTAATAAAAAACTCATTTTCAAAAGAAAAGTAATAGTTTTGAAAAACATTGTAAATACATTATTAAAAAATTAGCCCCAAGGGTTAGCTCAAGTGGTTCTGAGCTAGATGTGAAGCTATCCCTAGTGGAGGAGGTCATGGGTTGGAATCTTGTAACGACCCCTTTGTTACGACTACAAGCGAAGCAGAAGTGCAATTTTTTTTATTTTTATTTTTTAGGGAAAGAAGGCGGCGACAACGACAGTTTACCTCACCACTGACGACGAACGTAAGCATGCAATCCAGGCAACAAGAAACTATGACTCAACGCACTAGCATAGGAGAAACGGGGCGAAAGATGCATTAAAACAAGGAGAAATGACTACCCACCCGACACAACAGGACCACGCCTACAAGCCAAGGGACAACATCCCCCTCCCGACACAACAACATTGACAAACAAAGACTAGAACCTCAAGGCACGCGAACTAAACGGCCGAAGGCGTTCAACCCGTGCGCAAAAAAAAACTTATAACGCTTGAAAACACTCACACGGAAGGCACCGACTCCGGAAAAGTTATCATTCATCGCTATCCAAATAGGGCGCACCATGATCCCCTCATCAGGAATCATGTCGTCCCTAGGTGATAGATGCATCAATAACCTTGGTGCAACACATCCTATCTGGACCAGGGACTCTAGAAAAATCTGATGCGCTAGGAGTCGAATACTGACAGGTAGACTATATCCACACCCTACACAAAAGGTCGACGAGACACAAGAGGACGACTATCAGGGAAGCAATGGCTTCATCAACCACTCGACCCATTCATCAAATCTAAACTAGTCAACAGTTACAAATTGTTTTTGACATTGAGTATCCATCGAAATTTAGCAAGTCTAAATTATAATTTAGTCTTTAACTTATCAATTGATTAACAATTAATACAATCCAATCGGCCATTCTACTTTACACCATAGCTGCTACTTTCAATCTAAATAACATCGCCTTCGAGTCAATCGGAAATTCTACAGTACAATCAAGGATTAATTTCAATCGAAATAACCTCAATTACGAATCAGTTCGACAATGTTGCATTATGATTTAATCATTAACTACAATTTAATTTAGCAAGATTAATCTATACTTTGGTCAATACGCCTAAACTCATTTAACCATTAATCACCATCTAAAAGGGTAATTCTAAGTAATCCTCGAAATTACCATCTAACTATCAAATGACAATATATAACTACATTAGCCACATCAATGTAAAATGCTACAATATCACACTTGTAATCAATTAAATTACGCATGCCGTCTATCTAAGATATTCGTACAAAAAATAACTAGTTGTATATCACATTAAGAAGGGAACTATTGACTATTAACATCGTTGTAGCAATTGACATCGCTTTGGCAATTAATATTAAGAAGGAAACTGATGTCCTTTGACATTGCTGTAGCAATTAGCCTAGCAATTAACATGGCAGTTACATAGCAATTAATCTGACCAATAACATGGTTGTAGCAATTAATGTTTGGCAGTGAGAAGGGTGGGTGCACTCAAATTGAAGGAGAATAAGAAGACAATACAAACTGCAAAAGGATCAACTCATGGTCATTCAACAATCAATGCAGCCAACATTCTAAATAGCTAATTCATGTCCCTTCAATAGCGAACTCAGTCAATTTTTTTTGGGCAAATCTGTGGTTATTTACATCAAACTTAGTCACATTTAATAAGAAAAACGTGGACATTTAAACAACAATCTCGGTCTCATTTTAAAAGAAAAATCGTGGGCGTTTAAACACCAATCTCAGTATCATTTTAAAAGAAAAATCATGGGCATTTAAACAACAATCTCAGTCTCATTTTAAAAGAAAAATTCATGGGAAGTTAAACAACAATATCGGTCTTATTTTAAAACAAAAATCATGGGCATTTAAACAACAATCTCAGTCAACTTTTAAAATAAAAAAATGTGGGCATTTCAACAACAATCGTTGTCAACTTTTAAAAGAAAAAACGTGGGCATTTCAACAACAATCTCTATCAACTTTTAAAAGAAAAAATGTGGGCATTTCAACAACAATCTCTGTCAACTTTTAAAAGAAAAAATGTGGGCATTCAACAACAATCTCTGTTAAATTTTAAAAGAAAAAATGTGGGCATTCAACGACAATCTCTGACAACTTTTAAAAGCAAAATGTGGGCACTTCAACGACAATCTCAGACACATTTTAAATGTCAAAATCATGGTTTCCCTTTTTCATTGCCCGGATGTCAAATGCAAACACATACAGGAATGACCAAAACGCCCTTCCCTTACCAGGATACCAATTATAAAAATGCAAACAAGGAAACGATTTTGTTTTTCCATTGCCAGGATACCAATACAACGCAGACATGAATATCACAAAAAAAACGTTTTGCCATTTCCAGGATACCAAATATAAAAATGCAGATAGGGAATCAAACCTTTTTTCCATTGCCAGAATACCAATACAATGCAGACAGGAATAACAAATAAAAACGTTTTTCCATTCTTGGATACCAATACAAAAATGCAGACATGAAATCAATTCGTTTTTCCATTGCCAGAATACCAAATATAAAAATGCAGACAAGGAATCAAAACGTTTTTCCATTGCCAGAATACCAATACACCACAGATAGGAATAACAAATAAAAATGTTTTTTCCATTCCAGGATACCAATACAAAAATGCAGACATGAAATCAATTCGTTTTTCCATTGCCAGAATACTAAATATAAAAATGTAGACAAGGAATCAAATCGTTTTTCCATTTCCAGAATACCAAATATAAAAATGCAGATAGGGAATCAAATCATTTTTCCATTGCCAAAATACCAATACAACGCAGACAACAGTAAGAGAAACGCAAGGATCCAATGGGAAAATTCATTGAAATGATCGCAGAGATTCTATCAGTCAAGGCGCAGAGAAAAACCAACAAGGACTCAAGATAATCCATACGCAGAGGTCTTTGCTAGATGGCGCAAGTCAAACAATCATCCAAGGACAATAATGGAGGTAGATGGCTAACAGGAACATCCTTCACTCATCATCCACGCACATAAAAGTAGGGCGTTGAGATCCATAGGTCTATTAACGTCGAAGCAATGACCATAGATTAGGCTCCTGGCCGACTGCTCAGGAGAGAACTAGTGAGTTAGGGATGAAAGGAAAAAACAACCACAATATTCAGAAATCAATACACCACAGTGTGGTCAAGACATGTCGGGAATCGAAGGCCATGGGATTCAATCAATCATCGAGCTATAGGCTATGGAAAAATTTAGTCATCGACTAGAACGCTAAGATAATCAATTTACTTACCCAATTAAACATGCAGATCCAAAGCATAAATCCTACTACAATCTACCATGCAAAAATAAAGAAAGTGTATCGTTGCCTAATCGCCCGCTCTGAGTTGATGTCTCACGCACTCCGTGCAACTCTAGCTTGCCGACCGACGAGACTTCACATGTACCTCCCAGCCAATGCTAGGGGTACTCTTCTCCCCCCTTAGCCCCCTGAGCCGCAAAGGGGCCATGCACACTAACCAAGAATCAACTAGCTCCCAGCTCACCTCACTCTTCACCGAGCTGGGTATCCCAACTCCCACAAGCTAAGTCAGTCAAGTATAGATTTATGCAGCGTAATGTTACGCAAACAGAAGAGATCCTTCCTCCTTCTCCTCCCTCCATTATGTAGAGTTTCAAACTCCTTTACCTTCCCAAAATCCCATTTAAATTAATGTTTAATAAATTAATTCCTAAAAATCCTCCCCGTACAAGTGTCACCCATCCCCTTCTTTCCTCCATAAATTAATTTCTTTAATTAATTAATTACCCTTATTTCCCTCACCCACCTAGAGTCACTCCTAGAATCGCTCCTAGGTGTCCCCAAATTCCCTTACAGGTTTTAATGACTTTCCCCATTATTAATTTGCTAGTTTAGTTTAAATTAGAAAGTTATTAAATGGTAGATACCTTACTAAGTTGGACTAACTACTTTTTCCTAGTGTTTCCCTTTTCTTTTAAGGTTTCTGTTTTTCCTAGTTTCCTAATTATTTTAGATTTCCCCTTTTTCCTTTTTTAATTAAACTCAAAAAGGCATGTGCAAAAACTTACCCTTCTTCCCCCCTTTTTAATGAATTAAATTTTTAATTAGCATAAAAGTAAAACAATCATTCCCTTTTCTAAGATTTTATCCCAAAAGATTTTTATAAAACACTTTAATTGCTTACCCCCTTCTTGTCACAAGGTTAATGAAGATTACCTTTATTATTTATTTTATTTTATTTTTATTTTATATTTTTATATATGTTTATTTTTATTATTATTATTATTTTTATAAAAAGGTAAAATTTAACCACCAGCAAAGATTAGACCTAGACCTTAATTTTCGTGTTGGGCGACAATTTATTAGGGAAATTGTTGTAAAAATTTCTTATCACGTTAATAGTCCTAAGGCCATCTAGGTTCATTCATTTATCATTAACATGTGACGTGACCTTTAGGATGCACTAGCTGCTCCAAGGGTGCCACTCACCTCATCTGTTTCCCTTACGTGACGTGCCCTTCAGGATGCACTACATGCTGCAAGGGTGCCACTCGCCTCTTTCCATTTTTCTTGCGCGACGTGCCCTTCAAGACGCACCACGTGCTCCAGGGGTGCCACTCGCCTCTTGACTGACTTGGTAGACATCAAAAACCCCTAGAGTCAATACTCCGCCAGGTGAACTTCTGGGAGACTAAGGGCCTCTAAGGAATAAGGCCCCTGCCTTATTGTGCGCCCCTTAGAATCATCATGAGCGACTGTCATAGTCTTCCCTCATGGCATCGTGGGTCCTCTCAAAATAGGTAAATGTTAACCTACAGTTCGAGCCATGACGAGAGTGCTAGTAGGTTGTGGCAGGGTTGTTGTCCACACCTCTCCCTCAACATCTCTGGTAGTCATGTGTGACCCCTCTACTCCACATGTGAGTCTAGTCAACAAGCTATCATCAGCCTGCATCATCAACGAATCATGTCAGAAATATATCCATAATCATATCGTCTAATCAGATGCACTAATATCACATATAAAACAATCAAACCCCAATAGTTCACTCCTCGACTCGATCTAGAGTCCAAGGGGTTCCATCGATACCTCTGCACCCTCAAGGTCCAAAATCCTACACACTCGGTTAAATCGAGTCAATAGCACATGTCTATGTCAATGCAGCAAAACAACATGACATCAACCCATAACGCCTCATAATCAAAATCATTGTTTTAATAGCATAATAATCCGAATCACTTGCGAGCAAGTGTCCTCAAAGAATAATTTCGCTCAGTGCACAAGAGCGGGATGTTACAAATATCTTATTCCCCCTTGGGGTTAGTCTTGAATGTAAATAGGGGTTTCCCGTGAGATCATATGTCGTTATATCGTTATATCTTATAATATGTGAAAAACAAAATTAAAACTAAAGAAATACATATTTTTTCACAATAACAAATATAATTCATATCAAATGAAAATATACCTCAAATTATCCATTAAGCTTGTGAAAATGTTCTAAGAGGAGAGCTCCTAAATTCCCAAATTATCCACCCTTTACAATGGAGAGAGGAACTCCTCTTTATAGAGCGAGTCTTTTCTCTTATACAATAAAATAATATTATTTGCTAACTAACTCCATGAAAAGTCAAATAAATATTATAATAATGAATTAGTTAGATCTCTCCTCAATCCATGGTTGACCATGTTGCAACATGTGGACATTATCCTCTTCGAAGAAATTTGCCCTCATCCAAAAATAGTAGTAGTATGCACCAAATAATGCTCATGAAGGGGAAACGCCACCAAAAATAAGCATCAAGCCAATTCAAATGCCAAGTGTCCACATGGAATGTTTCCTCCAAGAATGTGCATGCATGTAACCACTCCACATGTGTGAATTACAAGGTATCCAACTCCATGGATGAATGTGCAAGATGCCAAGTGGATGGGGCGTCCACAACAAAGTATGTGATGAATTCCTACCATTTCCTTTCCTTGCTTGCTTGCCTTTCCTTGCCTTTTCTTTCCTTTGCTTGCCTTTCCTTTGCTTTCCTTTTGTTGCCTTTCTTTCCTAGCCTTGCCTTTCCTTTTCCTTGCCTTGTGTTCCCTTACCTTACCTTTCCTTGTCTTACCTTAGCTTTCCTTTCCTTTCCATGCCATGTCATGCCATACCATGTCTTTCCTTGACTTTCCATGCCATGATTTCCCATGCCATGCCATTCCATGGCATGTCTTTCTTTGTGATGCCAACCCCCCTTCTCCTTGGGCTACGCGACCTCCTGGTCAAGGATCTTCAATTCTCAAAGATGAATTAGCTCTCTGAAACCTTAATGGTCTCTCTTGTAAATAAACACAGGCCCTTTTTGTATTTCGATCCAAGTTCTGTAACACTCGCGATCTCTTCTTCTCACTACTGAACGATCACGACTCATGCGCTAGCTCCTCCTCCGTTAAATCCTTCCCACATGTGACCTTGGGTTATGTCCACACATGATTTCAGGCGTGGTCGAAAGTGGTTTTGGATCAACCCACTTTTCTCCCCACAATTCACTACCAATCGCCATGCATCCTTTTTGCAATACCATGGTTTCAATTGTGGCCCACTATCAAATTTTTAACATCCGAGTACTTTCTGTCCCCACAATCCTTCATGATCGTCGTTCTCAAGATCTCGACGGTGCTTCTGAACCTGACGGTTCAGATCTGCCATTTCCCAATCTACGGATCAAAATTAACCCTTCTAAATTAACGACTATGATTTATTCTGTGATTCGGTCTTCAAAAGTTTCAAATCTCAACTCCTGCTTTCTTCACAATGGATATCTCCCAAAATAAAAGATCTATTAACATTTTTCCTCCTCAAATCAACAGTTATAATTTACTTCGGACCTTCGGGGTTAAGAGATTTCAATTCTCAACTTCCAAGAGTATTATTATCCGAAGTTCGTGATCTATCGCCATGCGTCCCTCTGGATCTAACGGTCCAGATTTACTTTGGGTCTTCGACGATCTCTACTCCTTGGTGTACACAGAATCTAAATCTCGTGCAAGTTTCTTAGATCCAACGGTCTGAAATGATTCGGCTCCTCTTGGATAGATCTTAACCCTTTGTCTTGTCCAACTTCAACAAATTCTTCTTCTGCAGGATTTATTCGACACTTAGTCGATTTCTGGTCCTGTGCACTCCTTGCAACTGACCTCTACACTTTCTTATGAGAAAAACCTGAGCTATTTCTCCAAGTCAAAGACTTTGCATACACACTCCTTGCACTTAACATGCACACTCTACATACAAAAGTTCCACGCTATCTCTTCTGAGCTTCAAGTCGAACAAGACTCCCTCACACACATTCCTTGCGTTCAATATACACTCCTTGCATAACTTACAGAAGAGAAACAATTGAAACTTATTCAATCATTCATAAGTTCATCCATTCACCATGAACATCATACACCCACAAAATTCATAACAACAGTAAAATTGTAAAACAGTATCAACATTGTACAATTGGATAAACTTCCTTTGTTCTATTCATTTTAGAAATAAATACATGATTACAAATTATGTCTCTTAAAAAACTACAATGAAAACTTGTCTAAGGACCCAGATATTCCTTGCTCTTCTTCCTCCTATCTAAATTCTATCACACTCTACTCAAGCGGTTACCTACTCAGCTTAATTAATGCAACCTAATGACTAATACGGGCTAATATCCTACACATGTAATATATTACAGTAATGTAAGGATTTACAATGATTAGTTAGTTCAAAATGGTGGCCCAACTTTACATACATCTAATTAATTAACGAGATATTCAAAAAATATCCACACTGCTACCAAGATGGTTAAGAGTCAGTTTGGCTCTTTCAATGTGTTGATGTGTCGACTTTTCTTCCACGTCCACTTTGTTTTGATTTGATAGCAATGATCCTGCATCATACTCCTCTTGCCAAAATATTTATTGACTCCCATCCATGAACTCTCGAATTGTCTTGCCATGCTTCAAAATATCAATTTCGGTTACCCAACTTGAATCTTCCACAGGGTGATCCTTCCACTTTACCAACTATTCAGGATGCATATTTCTTCTAGTTTTCCTTCCAACTCTCTGTTCTAATATTTTCTCCATCTGAGGTTTTTCTACTGCGGGCATCTGTTCTTCCCATTGAATCTCTTCCTGATCATCTAATTCTTTAGCGTCATCTCTGTTATAAGGATACAAATCTACAACGTTGAATATCAGTGATATTCCAATATTGTTCGGCAACTCTATCTCATAAGCATCTGCATGGATGATTTTAGGGGCTAAATTTCGCTCATGGGATAATTTTCCATGGTTTTCCCAAAAAAGAGATTCACTATTTTAAAAATGATTTTCCCAAATTCTATAGAATAAAATTATTTTACCTTAAAAATCGCCAAAATTTTATAAAAACTATATAAAATACTTAGAAATTTGAATATTTTTACAAAAATATCGCCAAACATTTATAGTTGACATATGAAGGATTAGTAAGATT
>SNQJ01S0001993.1:218783-229230 GCA_010110895.2 Picea sitchensis | reverse complement strand
TCCCTTTTCTTTTAAGGTTTCTGCTTTTCCTAGTTTCCTAATTATTTTAGATTTCCCCTTTTTCCCTTTTTAATTAAACTCAAAAAGGCATGTGCAAAAACTTACCCTTCTTCCCCCTTTTTTAATGAATTAAATTTTTAATTAGCATAAAAGTAAAACAATCATTCCCCTTTCTAAGTTTTTATCCCAAAAGATTTTTATAAAACACTTTAATTGCTTACCCCCTTCTTGTCACAAGGTTAATGAAGATTACCTTTATTATTTATTTTATTTTATTTTTATTTTATATTTTTATATATGTTTATTTTTATTATTATTATTTTTATAAAAAGGTAAAATTTTACCACCAGCAAAGATTAGACCCATACCTTAATTTTTGTGTTGGGCGACAATTTATTAGGGAAATTGTTTTAAAAATTTCTTATCACGTTAATCGTCCTAAGGCCATCTAGGTTCATTCATTTATAATTAACAATGCGACATGCGCTTCAAGATGCACTAGGTGCTCCAAGGGTGCCACTCGCCTCATCTGTCTCCCTTATGTGACGTGCCCTTCAAGACGCACTACGTGCTGCAAGGGTGCCACTCGCCTCTTTCCATTTTTCTTGCGTGACATGCCCTTCAGGACACACCACGTGCTCCAAGGTTGACACTCACCTCTTGACTGACTTGGTAGACATAAAAAAAACCTGGAGTCAATACTCCGCCAGGTGAACTTGTGGGAGACTGAGGGCCTCTAAGGAATAAGGCCCCTGCCTTATTGCACGCCCCTTAGAATCATCGTGAGCAACTGTCGTAGTCTTCCCTCACAGCATCATGGGTTCTCTCGAAATAGGTAAATGTTAACCTACAGTTCGAGCCATGATGGGAGTGCTAGTAGGTTGTGGCAGGGCTATTGTCCACACCTCTCCCTCAACATCTCTGCTAGTCATGTGTGACCCCTCTACTCCACATGTGAGTCTAGTCGGCAAGCTATCATCAGCCTGCATCATCAACGAATCATGTCAGAAATATATCCATAATCATATCATCTAATCAGATGCACTAATATCACATATAAAACATTCAAACCCCAATAGTTCACTCCCCGACTCAATCTGGAGTCCAAGGGGTTCCATCGATTCCTTTGCACCCTCAAGGTCCAAAATCCTGCACACTCAGTTAAATCAAGTCAATAGCACATGTCTATGTCAATGCAACAAAACAACATGACATCAACCCATAATGCCTCATAACCAAAATCATTGTTTTAATAGCATAATAATCCGGATCACTTGCAAGCAAGTTTCCTCAAAGAATAATTCCGCTCAGTGCGCAAGAGCAGGATGTTACAAATCTCTTGTTCCCCCTTGGGGTTAGTATTGAACGTAATTAGGGGTTTCTCATGAGATCATATGTCGTTATATCGTTATATCTTATAATATGTGAAAAACAAAATTAAAACTAAAGAAATACATATTTTTTCACAATAACAAATATAATTCATATCAAATGAAAATATACCTCAAATTCTCCATTAAGCGTGTGAAAATGTTCTAAGAGGAGAGCTCCTAATTTCCCAAACTATCCACCCTTTACAATGGAGAGAGGAACTCCTCTTTATAGAGCGAGTCTTTTCTCTAATACAATAAAATAATATTATTTGCTAACTAACTCCATGAAAAGTCAAATAAATATTATAATAATGAATTAGTTAGATCTCTCCTCAATCCATGGTTGACCATGTTGCAACATGTGGACATTATCCTCTCCAAAGAAATTTTCCCTCATCCAAAAATAGTAGTAGTATGCACCAAATAATGTTCATGAAGGGGAAACGCCACCAAAAATAAGCATCGAGCCAATTCAAATGCCAAGTGTCCACATGGAATGTTTCCTCCAAGAATGTGCATGCATGCAACCACTCCACATGTGTGAATTACAAGTTATCCAACTCCATGGATGAATGTGCAAGATGCCAAGTGGACGGGGCGTCCACAACAAAGTATGTGATGAATTCCTACCATTTTCTTTCCTTGCTTGCGTAGCCTTTCCTTTGCTTGCCTTGCCTTTGCTTTCCTTTTCTTTCCTTTCTTTCCTAGCCTTGCCTTTCCTTTCCCTTGCCTTGTGTTCCCTTACCTTGCCTTGTCTTGCCTTACCTTTCCTTTCCTTTCCATGCCATGCCATGCCATACCATGTCTTTCCTTGACTTTCCATGCCATGATTTTCCATGCCATGCCATTCCATGGCATGTCTTTCTTTGTGATGCCAACCCCCCTTCTCCTTGGGCTACGCAACCTCCTAGTCAAGGATCTTCAATTCTCAAAGTTGAATTAGCTCTCTGAAACCTTAATGGTCTTGCTTGTAAATAAACATAGGCCCTTTTTGTCTTTTGATGCAAGTTTTGTAACCCCCGTGATCTCTTCTTCTCACTACTGAACGATCACGACTCATGCGCTAGCTCCTCCTCCATTAACTCTTTCCCACATGTGACCTTCGGTTATGTCCACACATGATTTCATGCGTGGTTGAAAGTGGTTTTGGATCAACCCACTTTTCTCCCCGCAATTCACTACCAATCACCACGCGTCCTTTTTGAAATATTGTGGTTTCAATTGCGGCCCGCTATCAAATTTTTAACATCTGAGTACTTTATGTCCCCGCAATCCTTCATGATCGTCGATCTCAAGATCTCGACGGTGCTTTTGAACCTGATGGTTCATATCTACCATTTCCCAATCTACGGATCAAAATTAACCCTTCTAAATTAACGATTGTGATTTATTCTGTGATTCGGTCTTCAGAAGTTTCAAATCTCAACTCCTACTTTCTTCACAATGGATATCTCCCAAAATAAAAGATTTTTTGACATTTTTCCTCCTCAAATCAACGGTTATAATTTACGTCGGACCTTCGGGGTTAAGAGATTTCAATTCTCAACTTCCCAGAGTATTATTATCCGAAGTTCGTGATCTATCACCACGCGTCCCTCTGGATCTAACGGTCTAGATTTACTTTGGGTCTTCGACGATCTCTACTCCTTGGTGTACACAGAGTCTAAATCTCATGCACGTTTCTTAGATCCAACGGTCTAAAATGATTCATCTCCTCTTGGATAGATCTTAACCCTTTGTCTTGTCCAACTTCAACAAATTCTTCTTCTGCAGGATTTCTTCAAAACTTAGTCGATTTTTGGTCCTGTGCACTCCTTGCAACTGACCTTTGCACTTTCTTATGAGAAAAACCCGAGCTATTTCTCCATGTCAAAGACTTCGCATACACACTCCTTGTGCTTAACATGCACACTTTGCATACAAAAGTTCCATGCTATCTCTTCTGAGCTTCGAGTCGAACAAGACTCCCTCACACACATTCCTTGCATTCAATATGCACTCCTTGCATAACTTACAGAAGAGAAAAAATTGAAACTTATTCAATCATTCATAAGTTCATCCATTCACCATGAACATCATACACCCACAAAATTCATAACAACAGTAAAATTGTAAAACAGTATCAACACTGTACAATTGGATAAATTTCCTCTATTCTATTCATTTCAAAAATAAATACATGATTACAACTTATGTCTCTTACAAAACTACAATGAAAACTTGTCTAAGGACCCAGATCTTCCTCACTCGTCTTCCTCCTATCTAAATTCTATCACACTCTACTCAAGCGGTTACCTACTCAGCTTAATTATTGCAACCTAATGACTAATACTGGCTAATATCCTACACATGTAATATATTATAGTAATGTAAGGATTTACAATGATTAGTTAGTTCAAAATGGTGGCCCAACTTTACATACATCTAATTAATTAACGAGATATTCAAAAAATATCCACACTGCTACCAAGATGGTTAAGAGTCGGTTTGGCTCTTTCAATGTGTTGATGTGTTGACTTTGCTTCCATGCTCACTTTGTTTTGATTTGATAGCGATGATCCTGCATCATAATCCTCTTGCCAAAATATTCATTGAATCCTGTCCATGAACTCTCACACTATCTTTCCATGCTTCAAAATATCAGTTTCGGTTACCCAACTTGAATCTTCCACAGGGTGATCCTTCCACTTTACCAAATATTCAGGATGCATCTTTCTTCTAGTTTTCCTTCCAACTCTTTGTTCTAATATTTTCTCCATCTGAGGTTTTTCTACTATGGGCATATGTTCTTCCCATTGAATCTCTTCTCGATCATCTAATTCTTCTGCGTCATCTCTATTATAAGGATACAAATCTACAACGTTGAATATTGGTGATATTCCAACATTGTCCGGCAACTCTATCTCATAAGCATTTGCTGCAAATTTCCTAAGGATCTTTCATGGTCCTATCTTCTTCATATTAAAATTATTATATGTTCCTCTTGGAAACCTCTCCTTCCTCAAATGGGCTAAAACTTCATCTCCCACTTCAAATTGAACTTCCCTTCTTTTTTGATCAACTATGTCCTTATACTTTTGATTACTATCTTATATTTGCCTCCTAACTTGATGATGAAGTCTTTGTATTTCTGTAGAAAAATCTTCTGCTCCAACACTCCTAAATTCATCTTGTTTCAACTCTCTCAATTCTACAATCCCTCTTCATTGTCTTCCATATACTTTCTCAATTGAACTTTTTCCAGTGCTTCTATTAACTGAATTGTTAAATGCAAATTATGCCTGTACCATAATTTGATCCCACTGACGACCTTGTTTAGTGACTAAACTGCTTAACAAATTCCCCAGACTCATATTCACCACTTCAGTCTGTCCATCTATCTGAGGGTGATATGATGAACTAAAAGATAAATTAGTTCCCAGCCTCTTCCATAGAGTCCTCCAAAAGTGTCCTATAAACTTAGTGTCCCTGTCTGAGACTATACTTCTGGGCAGTCCATGTAATCTCACAATTTCTATGAAAAACACATTGGCTATGTGTGTAGCATCATCTGTCCTATGGCATGGTATGAAATGTGCCATATTAGAAAATATATTGACTATAACAAATATGGAATCACTTCCCTTCTGGGTTCTAGGTAATATCAATACAAAATCCATACTAATTACATCCCAAGGCCTTTCTGGAATAGGCAATGGCTGATACAAACCAATATTTTGTCTCTTTCCTTTTTCATGTTGAAAAATCTTACATCGATCTACAAATTTCTTCACATCTTCCCTCATACCTGGCCAATAATACAAACTAGTTAGCTGTGCAAATGTTTTATCATGACCAAAATGTCCAACTAGACCTCCACTATGTTTTTCTTTCAACAAATTATCTCTCATTGAGCATCTTGGTATACACAATTGGTTTCCTTTAAATAAAAATCCATCCTGGATCAAATATTTTCCCCATTAGTTTTTAACCCTCAACAAAGGATTTTCATATGCTTCATAAGCCTCCTTACAATCTGGATCTTCCTGATACATTTCCTTAAGGTGCTCAAACCCTAAGGTCTTCACTTGGAATTCTTGTACAACCAAATTCCTCCTTCTCAAAGCATATATACAACTTTATTAACACTTCCAGAAATATGTTTAATGACAAAAGTAATATTTTGCATGAATTCTACCCACTTAGCATGCCTCTTATTCAACTTCTCTTGCCTAGTAATAAATTGTAAAGCTTGATTATCACTATACAAGACAAACTCTTTTGGAATTAACTAATGTCTCCATTTCTTCAAAGCTTGAATAACTGCATAAAACTCCTTGTCATATGTAGAATATTTCTCCTTAGCATCATTCAAATTTTCACTAAAATAAGCAACTGACATATTATCTTGACTCAGAACTACTCCAATGGCTATTCCACTTGCATCACACCTCATCTGAAATGTTTTTCCAAAATTGGGTAAAACCAAAATTGGTTGTTTTGTTATCTTATTTTTCAACACTTTGAATATTTTCTCAGCCTCCTTTGTCCAATTAAAATACTTGTGTTTCTTCTTAACAATATCCATCATGGGTGCACATATACCACTAAAATTTCTGATAAACTTTTTATAAAAACTTGCCAACCCATGGAAAATTCTCACCTCAAATCTGCTCCTTGGTGATGGCCATTCTTTGATTTCTCTCACCTTTTTTGGATCCATCTTCAATTCATTCGAAGAGATCACAAAACCCAAATAAATGATTTTTTTCCTCATAAAAAAACTTTTCTTCAAGTTTATTAACAACTTTTCTTGCCGCAATATCCTCATCACTAATGTCAAGTGATTTAAATGTTCTTCCTTTGTTTTTCTAAAAACTAACATATCATCCAAATATACAATGACAAATTTACCTATCAAGTCTTTCAGTACTTCATTCATCAACCTCATAAATGTTCTTAGATCATTTGTCAATTCAAATGGCATGACTAGCCATTCAAACAAACCTTCATTTGTCTTTAATATTGTCTTCCATTCATCTCCCTCTCTCATTCTTATCTGATGATACCCACTCTTCAAGTATATTTTTGAAAAATATCTTCCTCGACTCAAACAATCCATCAAATCATCCATCCTGGGTAAAGGAAATGTATACCTGATGGTAATCTTGTTGATGGCTCTAGAATCTGTACACATTCTCCATCCTCCATTTTTCTTTGGACTCAATACAGTTGGCACTGCACATGGGCTTAGACTTTCACTGACTAAACCTTTATCCAACAAGTCCTGAACTTGATTCTTAACTTCTTCATTCTCTCAAGGTGTCATCCTATACACTACTTTATTTGGTAAATTGGCTCCTGGAATCAACTCAATATGATGGCTAATACTCATAATAGGTGGTAATGAGTGAGGCAACTCATTCACTACTATGTCAAACAAAATTCTCTAACAATTCTTGGATTTCTTCAACTAAATCATTCATAGAAGTATTGGTAAGGATAAATCTTGGCTTCCTTACTACAATAAATTGCATTTCTTGATCTTTCTTAATCTCCTTCAAGAGTTCCTTCCCACTCATGATAAGTATTCTTGTATTGGCTTCTTCCTTTTCTTTCTTCTCTTCTATTGGCAAGAACATGTGAGTTCTACCATTTTTCTCTAGAGTGTAAGTATTTTTTCTCCCATCATAAATGAAATTCATATCAAACTGTCATGGTCTTCAAAACAAAATATGACAAACATCCATGGGAATTACATCACACTGAATCTCATCTTTATAGCCTCCTATTTTAAATTCAACTTTGCATTGTTGACTTGCCATTACTTGATGTCCTTTCTGCAACCATGATACTTTATATGGACTTCGGTGTGTAGTTGTCTCTAGCTCTAGCTTCTCCACCATTTTTGTAGATACTAAATTATCAGTGCTCCCACTGTCTATAATCATTTTTCAAACTTTGTCCTTTTTTTAACAAGAAGTCCTGAACAACCTCATTCAATGAACTGAGCCTTCTATTTCCTTCTCTGTCTTTAGAAGAAATTTTCGCATCATAAGGTTCTATCCTCCTTCTGCTGCTTCTGATTCTACATTCTTCTGGGCTTCAAAAATGTGTGATTCTCCTCCTCCTTATTTCTTCCTCTCGAGGCATTCCCAAGACATGTGTCATGTCTTTCCATAGGAATAACATTTAACTCCACCTCCTCTACCTCTTCCTCTTCCTCGAGAAAAAGAGTTTCTCCCACCAAACGGTCTTCTTTGGGAACCTCCTCCTCTTTCAATGTGACTATATGATTTCTCAATCTCATCCTTGATTTTCAGTGCCTTATGATAGAAAATTCCCTTACCTCTAATTGAGCCTTTGCTTCTTCTTCACTGACTCTGGTTCCTGACCAACTTTTCTTCTACCTTCAGTGCAATCTAATAAGCATCTTTCATTGTCCTCATGGTCATCATGCTGATCTCATCCTAAATTTCATACCTCAAGCCATTTATATACCTTGCAACTTTTTCATCATTCTTCTCTCTTTTTCCAATCCTAACTTTCAGCCTATATAATTCTTCTGTATACTCTTTCACTGTCATACCCCTCTGTCTCAAGTTCTGCAGCTTTCTGAACAGGTTTATCTGGTAATCCTTAGGTATGAATTGAGCCTTCAGTTTGGGTACCATTCTATCCCAATTCTTTATCTTTTGTTTACCTTTTCTCCTCCTCTCTGCCTCCAGTTCATCCCACCACAATGTTGCATGTCCCTTTAATCTGGTGACAACATGTCTCACCTTCCTTCCTTCATCAACATCTTCATAGTCGAAATACTTTTCCATGGACCTTGTCTAGTCCAATAGCTCTTCGACATCCAAATTACCTTCATACATTGGGACGTCCATCTTCATTCTAGCTCCCAACTTCACAATAGCTTTCAATAAGCATTCTTTAGCCACATATTCTTTTTTCATCACTAACGTCTTCAGCAACATGTGTTATTATTTTCATTGCTTCCATCGCTTCCAACCTTGCCCGAAGCTCTCTCATTTCTCTTCCTACAACACAGTTTTCTAGAGGTGGTTCTACTCGTACCCTGGGCGACATCGCTTCAACTATTCCTATACACTGAGTACAACTTCAATCTTGTTCAATATTTGATACCACTTGATGCCAACCCCCCTTCTCCTTCGGATGCATGACCTCTTGGTCAAGGATGTTCAATTATTGAAGTTGAATTAGCTCTCTGAAACCTTAATGGTCTCGCTTGTAAATAACCACAGGCATTTTCTGTCTTTCGATGCAAGTTATGTAACACTTGCGATCTATTATTCTCATTACTGAACGATCATGACTTAGGTGCTAATTCGTCCTCCATTAACTCCTTCCTGCATGTGACCGAGCTATGTCCACACATGATTTGGGGTGCGGTCAAAAGTGGTTTGGGATCAACCCACTTTTCTCCCCGCAATTCACTACCAATCGCCACACGTCGTTTTTGCAATACCGTGGTTTCAATTGTGTCTTGCTATAAAAATTTTAACATCCGAGCACTTTCTGTCCCCACAATCCTTCTTGATTGTCGATCTCAAGATCTCGACTACACTTCCGAACCTGATGTTTCAGATCTTCCCTTTCCCAATCTACGGATCAAAATTAACACTTCTAAATCAACGACTGTGATTTATTCTGTGATTCAGGCTTCGGGAGTTTCAAATATCAACTCTTGATTTCTTCACAATGACGATCTCCCGAAATAAAAGTTCTATTGACATTTTTCCTCCTCAAATCAACAATTATAATTTACTTCGGACCTTCGGGGTTCAAAGATTTCAATTCTCAACTTGCCAAAGTATTATTATCCGAAGTTCGTGATGTGTCGCTACGCATCCCTCTGGATCTGACGATTTACTTTGGGTCTTCGGCAATACCTACTCCTTGGTGTACATAGAGTTTAAATATCGTGCATGTTTCTTAGAGCCAATGGTCTGAAATGATTCGGCTCCTCTTAGATAGATCTTAACCCTTTGTCTTGTCCAACTTTCAAAAATTCTTCTTCTGAAGGATTTCTTCGACACTTAGTCGATTTCTAGTCTTGTGCACTCCTTGCAATTGGCCTCTGCACTTTCTTATGAGAAAAACCTGAGTTATTTCTCCAAGTCAAATACTTCGCATATGCACTCCTTGCACTTAACATGCACACTCTGCATACAAAAGTTCCACGCTATCTCTTCTGAGCTTCGAGTCGAACAAGACTCTCTCACACGCACTCCTTGTGTTCAATATGCACTCCTTTCAAAACTTACAGAAGAGAAACAATTGAAACTTATTCAGTCCTTCATAATTTCATCCATTCACCATGAAAATCATACACCCACAAAATTCATAACAACAGTAAAACTGTAAAACAGTATCAACATTGTACAATTGGATAAGTTTCCTCTGTTCTATTCATTTCAGAAATAAATACATGATTACAACTTTTGTCTCTTACAAAACTACAATGAAAAATTGTCCAAGGACCTAGAGCTTCCTCGCTCTTCTTCCTCCTATCTAAATTCTATCACACTCTACTCAAGAGGTTACCTACTTAGTTTAATTAATGCAACCTAATGACAAATACAGGCTAATATCTGTAGTGTACCCTTTTTGCTTACCAAGGATTTCAAACCTCTCGCTAACCAATCTATACATGGACTTTTACATAAAACATGCAGAATTGTATAATCACATGCGTAACAGCAAAGAGATACATTTTAATTCTTAGAATAAACATATAGTTACTGTTATAATTAGATAGTCCATAGCTTTCAACAGTAATTCATTTACACAGCGGAAAACATGATAGCAGATCCAGAACAGTCATGATAAAATGTGGTAAAAATATAATTAAACACTTATCTTGTGATAGTGGAGAAATCCACCAACCAAATGCAGGCCTTCCATGAACCTCCCAGCCATAGACCGCACTGCTCCTCAACTCAACAGTGGGTCACCCCTGAGATGGGACTGAGCTCCACCCCAGGGAAAGGAATCCAGACTCAGGCTGAGGTTATAGGGAATTCAGTCACACACAACCACCAGGAAGAATGCTCTCCCAGGAATCTCCC
>SNQJ01S0001993.1:185284-203942 GCA_010110895.2 Picea sitchensis | reverse complement strand
CGGAAAACAAGATAATATATACAGCACAGTCATGCCAAAATGTGATAAGAACATAGTTAGATACTTATCTTGTAACAGTGGTGAAATCCACCAACCAAATGCAAGCCTTCCATGAACCTCTCAGCCTTAGACCACACTGTTCATCATCTCAACAGTGGGTCTCCCCCGAGCTGGGACTGAGCTCCACCCCAAGGCAAGGAATCCTAGGCTAGGCTGAGGTTACAGGGAAAACAGCACAGAAATATCTGGAAGGATTCTTCCCAAAGATGCCATCTTACTCCCACTACTACCAGACTCTCATTCCCCACATGCCTGTTCCGCCCGGGAGTATACACCTTCACACGGACAGTCCATCGATGCTAACCTCCCTATCTGGGTCTCGGCAATAGGCCGGATCAGGAAGTCTCAGAGCCCGTAGCTGGTGCTGGACACTCTCTGGAAGAAACCACTTCCCAACAAACTCTTTCACCTGGAAAGAGTTTCTTGCAGGCCTAACAACCTTCCTCTTCCAACATCAACCACCTCCCTCACCTGGAGAGGGGTCATACACAAGCTCAGCAATGTCTTACTGTGGCCAGTATGCCACGCGCAGACTAGCACTGCGTGACCACCACAGTCAACCGGGAATATAGACTCGGGCTTCTCACACAAGCTCAACAATGGCGGCAAGGTCTCACGGTGTTGATTCTGGGAACGCGTGACAACAATCCACGCAGGGAATTACACAGACTCCCTGGTTCCGAACGGGTAAGGAGTGAACTAGCTTTTTAGACGAACACAATCTTCTCGGCTCTTAGAACAGAGGGTGCACACGAGTTTCGCAGAACAAACACAGGCTTTTTCCCCCCCGTTTTAGGTTTGCACGAGGTCTCTTGCACACAAGCTCGCACCCCTCACACTCAGGGTCGTACCGGGTCGAATGGAGGAGGAGGAACCCTTCTCACGGCTCGTCCCAGCCTTTTAGTGCATGCACCAGGGTTGACACTTGTCACCCATGGGACTGCATGTGTTCCACTAGCATGCGTTCCTCCCACCACTTGGGAAATCACGTGTCCTTCCAAAAGGACTTTGGATAAAAACATATGATGCACATATCTTTTGAAATAATATTAAAATATTATTTCCAGGTTTAAGCCCCTAGGCTCAACACTTAGCCCCTTTCCCACCTTCCAGCCCCTAATTTCTTGCCCACTCTGTGGACGCTCAGTCCCCCTTCACTCATTCATCGTGGTCAGTCTGCACCTGGCGGTGTTTATATTTTATTAAATATTCTGCATACTTACAAGTACAATAGCAGGCTCCTGGCCTTCAACACTTAGGCTCCCTGGCCTAACAAACACATAAGCCTACATCTTATAGGAACTCGGCTCACCAGCCTATAACACATATGTACAATTTGTTTCGTACATCGGATTTATAAAGGGCTCGGCCTTGGGGACATTACACATTCGAAATTGCATCCAGACAAAGCATAAACACAAGAAAGGAGCAAATAATGAAGCCACAAAGACAAAGTAAAGAGTGGTAGATAGCACCTTCGATATAAACAAATCCATAATCTTCACGATGTTGGAACAACAAAAGGTGAGTGAAGAAATGAGTGCACTATTCTAAATCAAGATTCGAGTGAAGAATTAGAAGGTAAATGCTTTGTTTGACAATAAGTATAGTGGATTGACAAAGGCGTGAGGGTGCATACAAGCCACACGTCCAACCACCTACTTGTTCATCAAAACCCATGAACCTTGCTTGTTGCAAGATAGATAAAATAAAACTAAAAAAACAAAGAAAGCGGATAGAATGTCAAGGCCTTGACCTTCTGGCTGCCACCAAGAAACAAAATGGCAGCAAAAGGAAGGGGGGTCCTTTAGGTAGAATTTGAGCAGACACTGAAATTTCCTTCAGAACAAACTGCTACAATTTGGAAAGAGTCAAGATACTATGTAATTCTCTATAAACACTGATAATAATAGACTAAACATTGTCAGTCATTCCAAACTGGTTTTCCCAAATTGAGTTTCCGGGGTAAAATTGTTGTCTATTGTGCATGATTCATGTGTGCATTGTTTTAATTTCTGTGTTTTTTTTTCATGGTTTCACTATGGATGCTTGGCATAGAGACAATGTACAATCACTCCATTGAATAAATGATAAATATGTAGCCCAAAAACCCACCATTTTGATTTCCATTCCCTATTAGCTCCTCTCCCACAATGAATAGATTTTTACATTATGTTTGCTCAATTCAGAGTTTTGTTGTGGTGAATACAAGTGTTGTATGAAGGTCTGCATTTTGACATGGGCTTGAGTTAATCGTCTATATAAGTGGCTGCTAATGAATCCACACAGTGTGTCCATTGGCTAATCGTGCTCTTTAAGGAGATATATACATCCATCGATTTGTTTTATAAACACAACATTTTCGTTAGTTAGACACCCTGGGAAAGGAAATATATACAATGATTGATTGTCTTACACACAACAATTTAATGGAGCCTTGAGTATATTACTTCCTATAGAAATCGTTAGGAAGAGACCCACGGCATACATTACTTTATTTATTTTTGTCTTATATATTATGTTTAGTAATGCTTTGTTTGGGGGAATATACATACAGTAGTCCATTATGATTATTAGTTCCTTGAGGAACATTTGGAAAACCATCACAAGCAAAGTCAAACGCCTATATATTGATTGTCAACAGACTACAGTGATTTGCCATGTTTCGATTTGACAATTTTCATCGTGTTTGCATGGGCGACTAATTGTTCTTTGAATTAAATTTGGGCTTCAAATTGCAATTTGTGGCTTGAAGTTGAGCCCTTAACACATATAGACTCCTTGTGCCTTTGCTACATTTAGATTTGAATCATGTGGTAAAGGGAATGGATGAGTGAAGAATTTTTTCCAAACTGCAATATTGTAAGAATACAGAGACTTGATTTTCACTGATGTATAATCTTCCAAAACAACAGTTTTTCGCAGTCTAATAGTGAAAATATGAGTGTTGTTCTTATACCATAATTGGTGTCTGTAAGCCCACCATCTCCAGATCACTCCTTAATTACAAATATTCTCTTTAATTACATTTTTTCATAGTTGCACGGGAACCGCTCCCAGCATTTTCAACATATTTGAAACTCGTTCATGACGTTCCAAGAGCTTGGGAACTGGTACGAAACTTCACCAACTGTTTTGGGAACTTGGGAGCTTTTGGGGAGCTTGAACATCAAGGCAACAAGAGTTTGGGAACAAGCTTCCGACATAAAGAGCTTTAAATTAGAATTATATTAAATTAAAATGTAAATATTTTTATTTATTACAAATGCATAATTTATTACAAATATATTCATATTATTGATTCAAAATATCACTATAAAACAAAGACTAAACTACACAAAGATATTATTTCAAAAAATTTAATAATACTCACTTTATAGTTGTGGATATGAAAAACTTTTAATGCATGTATGTTTTCCTTCAAGCCCATACTAAACATGAAAGCCGAATAAATCAATACCCTATCCATGGCCAGCATTTGCTTTGTTGCTATCAACCAACCATAACATAGACTTTTAGTGTATTTTCATATTACAATAGTAGTATTATTTATCTTTTTCCAATCAAAACCAGAATAATGCTTCAATTGTACAAAGATGTTTGAAGTTTATATATGTAAAGTTTAATTTTAAAAAGATGTTAAAATTTTAATATATGTATTTAAAATATATTAATTTTATTGAAATAAGATTTAAAATATATCATTATCTCTATACATTGTAATCTAAAATATTTTTTATATTTTTTTAATATATATTATTCACTCTCAACTTCACATTTCTTGCAAATTTGGGGGAAACTTCTACTCGTTTCGAACACTCGTATCCACTTTCTCAACTTTCTCAACGTTCCAACGTTTCAAAAACTCATGCAACATAGCAATTTTTTTATCGATTGCCTATAAATAAAAATGGTTATGAAATTTTTGGATCCACATATTGACAACATGGATACACAGAATTTAGTGTTGATGAGTAAAACTTTTAACATGCCCTTTGCAATGGGAAAAAACACATACAAATTATCTATATTATCATGATTAAATGGCAAGCTCAAAATTTAATCAATAATTGACCATCCTAGAGGTAACTTAAAGCTCTATTCATTAGTGACTTGCGCCATGGTTATGGTAAAATACATCTCATATTGAAAATAAGACAAATCGAATAATTATGATCGAGGGCCATATAGTAAGGGTTGCAACTTCAAATTTTGGTACCCCTAACCTCATTCATTACTTTTGATTGGCTTGTAGAATGGCCAATTATAGGTCGGTTATTTCTAATTAAATTTTCCGTGGAAGAAAAGATAGTTGAGGTTTGTTCACTAAATTGATCACTCTCTCATGCATCCTCTCTTTTACTGGTAGCGTTGCAAACTCGTAAACAATTTATTTTGACCAAACAAAAGCCCTGGGAAAACAGATAAAATAAAATTACAACTAAACAATTTCAAACCACATAATTCGGAGTGGATGAGTTTACTAGAGACTCATATGCTAAGGTAGAAAAGAAAAGATGCATGTTCATCTAGTCGTTCCAGGAGACAAGTATCCGTGGCTTGCCCTTGCTATATCAGAAGGTAGAAAAAAGCCCCATGAGCTGGGTCAGGGTAATGATGGTAGCAACCCATCGTCATTGACGCAGAGCCTGCAATGGATGGATGGGACCGCTCGCTAGGACTGAGATGACCTGCCACCCAGCGCAGGGATGATCTCTCTTGCTGCCTATTTATGACTGCTGCTGCTTGGGCTGTGTGGGCCAGCTGGCCCAGGATTATGATTTTATTATTTATGTTTTGGATGTACAAGATCATTAAGCCAATAAGGCAATTTTGTATTTGAGATGAGCTTTTTATTTTCGACACTCCAAGGGCTACTAACTTGTGGCAGCATCTGCAGGCCATTATTTTTTTGTATAAAATGCCTAGTGTTATCTTGATAATCAAAGGATGCATTTTATTATAAAAAACAAAAAAAATATCTAGTACTGCAGGCCGGCCAACATGTTAGCTGATAATTGTTTTATGTTCTACATTATTTGTCAAATCCGATACATATGGTTGGATCTGGGCCATTCATTACATTTGGTCAACTCCAATCGATAAAAGGCCTAAAAAGCAAACCAATATTCAAATTGCTATATTCTTGAATCCTATAAGTAACAACAAATGATTTCCAATAAAACTCTCTACTTTTAAATATCCCAATAGATAAAAGGTCAGCCAAGTAGAAAAGTGACCACCTCTCACCGTACTCAAAAAACTAATGGATGCAAGATAGTGTAGCGATAACCTTCCCATCTTTTTTAGGGACGCAACGGCAATGGGAATATTCTTTGCACCAAACACATACTACTGGGTGGAAAAGTAACCCAGATAATTTTTCAAATAATATAGAGAACCAAAGTTATTGCTCTCCAAGTTTGTTCTCTTATTGCTTGATCGATCTCGGACGGAAGCATTAAAATAATTAGCCTTAACCCTTGACAACAGGTAAGCACTTCCAACAATCAATGGCAAGTTCTTTGAAGAGGAAAGATATCGAAATCATAATCATCAATTCAAATTTTGAATGGAATTGATTCCCAAAATGGACTGTTGTGGAGCATGTCCATTATCAAACAAGACCACGCTGCTTGAAGACTTCTAAAATACTTGTGCCGATTTTTGCTGGAGATTCAACGACTGTGACACCTGCTTCTCGTAAAATCCGAATTTTGTCTTGAGCTGTACCTTTTCCTCCAGATATAATTGCTGTAATGCAAACAAAAACCAGTAGAGTATTAAAGATTATTGTTTAAAGACTAACGACTAAAAAGTAAATACAATTGGATAGGTACTAAATTTAATAGCAGAAAAGTATCATCTGATATTAGAGGAAATCATCACCTAAATCGCAGCGAAACGAAATATGAGCACCTTCATGTAGAAAATATGCAACAAAAAAATAATTGATTCTCTGTGCAAACTCATCAGTTGTATATTACTTATAGAATATTTTTTCCCCAAGTAAAACCTCACAGGTAAACCTGTGGAATGTTTTACCACGTTTGTGGATGGCATCCCTACTAAACTTATCGGCATAGACTAGTGCACCTCACCCAGGGGGATTCGAGCAGAGCACCTGCTGGCAAGGTACTTCTGGCGACAACCAGTTGAGCAAACCCCTTGGGCTATATACTTTTTATAGTGTATACTACAATGGTTTAAATAAATAGGCATGCATGTCGATTACTTCGGGTTCCAAAAATAGCAGACTAGATTTATTTAGCATATATTTCCTGCCCATTCTTAAATTAGGTGCCTGGTATTTAATTTACGATATCCAACACACGTTTTACACCCACAGAACCATGCCTCATTACCAGCATGGACATTAAGGTACATTGAAAACTCTAAAAACTGTCATTAGTCTTTCGTAAGTCCAAAACTTCCTGAGCATATCCACCTAATGATGATGAAAGTAAAACTTGCAATCCCTTGCAGGACAATTATAGTCGGTGTCTATTGTTTCCTGAACAATTTTTTTCAGAAAAGTAGTAATGTAGCTCGAACTTATCTTAAGAATATAAATTACTAAAACAAAATTTTAGTTGAATGCAATTATAAAAAGCTAATCTAACAGGAAACCAATTTCTGATCTGTGCAGGGGAGGATTCTACGTCGAGTGGAATCCATTACACAATAAACATGAAGCCTCGCAGATCTTTGCACCAATTGAACTTTAAGTAGACTGGTTTCTTATGAGATATATGTAAGCAACTGAAAATTGATGTGTTAATTGAGCCTTCAATTAACACATCAATTTTCAGGTGCTTACATATATGTCTTAAGAAACCAGTCTACTTACATTTTATTTAGATATCGGGTCTAATACCAAAGACCATTTCCATCAGTGTTAAAATTAAGCAGCTGCAAGAGCCATTCTCCGGGAGGGTGGCATAAGACCCTAGCTGAGATCTAGGGCGCCCAATACACTCCTGGGGTTCTTGGTCTGGGACCAAGTAGTTAGAGCCATGGCAAAATACCCTAGTGAGGGCCCCTAGTGTATTGTTGAGGTTCTTGGTCAAGGACCAAGCAGTTTGATGATGTAAGTCCCTAGATGTGCTCTAAGGCCCCTGAATGTGTTTCCAGGGAATCCTTGCTCGGTGCTTGGATTGATCCTTGGTTGTGTACCTTGGTGGATAAGACCCTAGTGGTGATCTAGGGCCCCCAGATGTGTTATGGGGTATCATGGTCTAGGACTAGGCAGTTCTTGGTTAAGTACCAAGACGAGATGATGTGTGATCTTCTTCTCTCCCGGGATAGTCCATGAGACCTAGGAGTAGTTAAGAAGAAGGACATGATTACGTCAGTGACCTTCCTCTTATGCTGGGATGATAAAAGCTTATAAGTTATCATGAGACCCTTGTGGACATTTTTCCATTGAAAAAGACCCCTTTGACTTTGTCTTGTTGCTTCCCCTTGCTTGAGCCACGTCTATGTAGTGTTGGTCTTTTCTAGTCGCCTTGACTTGTTGACTTTCTAATTAATATTTTTATGATTAAAATATTAATTATAATAATTTGTTTTATTATTGGGTTTTAATTAACCCTAACCCCTACCAAAACTATATAAGAAAACCTCACCCCTCACTTTCTCACTCATGTTTTCTTCCTCAAACCCTTCTTGGTCTGAAATTTGCTGCAGCTCTCTTGTCCTGATTGGCATAGTGGTATGTACTACGGCCTCCTTTGGATCAGTTTTATTTTGCTGGTGTAGGGTACGGCTGCCCTCGATCTGGTCTCCTCTTGCTGTTTAAAGTGGTGTGGCCCTCTCCTCTTGCTGTCTAAATGGTGCGGCCCTCTCCATGCTGGTTTTTCTTGCTGATATAAGGGTGCGGCCCTCCTCTTGGGAAGTCCCTTGCTGGTTTAGGGCTGCGGCCACCCTCCTCTCCTCCTCTCCAGCTTGCCGCCACCTCCCTTGATGGTGTCTTCCCTCTTTCAGTTGCTGCTGATATTTTCTCTTGTCTGCTGCTGATATTTTGATGCTGCTGCTGTCACCTGTACATGGTACCTACAGCCTTTGGGGTTTTGCTGAGACAGCCCTACAATTGTTTTGTTGTAGCAGTCCCTCCTCTTGGACAGATTTTTTATTAAAGGCTGCTAGTGGTTTGCTGGTTGGTTTTCTTATCTACCTAAAGTTCTACTTGACAAAGTTCACCTAGATCATGATGAGATCTACCCCTGAGGGTTTGATCCATGACCATTATAGCTTTTTCTGAGCATACAGAAAGGAGGACAGCAGTAAGTACATCAGGTAAATCTATTCTTGGTTTTTGGCTAAGGTAATACGCAGATCTGTTTTGCTAATGTTCAGATCTGTTCTTTGTTCAAGTAAATGTTCAAATAGAGTTCAGATTTGTTTTGCTAATGTTCAGATCTGTTCTTTGTTCAAGTAAATGTTCAGATATAGTTCAGATGTGTTTTAGTAATGTTCAGATCCATCATATTATTTCTGTGATTGGTTTACTTCAGAAATTTTTGAATTTATTGCTGATCTATATCTACTATAGTAAATAAAATTAAAAGGTTATTTCTGTTCCTAGTTTACCCTTGAATTTCTAACAATCAGAAAGAAAGCAAGCTATATTAATAAATATGGATGGCCAAAACATATTCAAGGATACTGTCAAATATATGATATAAAGGCACCAGCAAGCTAGGTTCAATATAATGAAATACAGAATTACGAACAACTAAGCATATGATACATCATTTACTTGTGAATCATTGGCAATAAATTCACATGGTCTGGACAATTAAAGTCATATATTTCATTTCCCAAAGACAGTTAAATATCTGAAAGAGAAAGCTTCATTGTTTCTTACGCATGGTGGTACAGATACCGAGAGAAGACGAAAAGGAGAATAATAATTAAATTGTTGTTAGAGATTGGTTAGTGATTGGTCATTAATAAATAGTTAGCTATAATATATATATAAAGGGAGGACACGGTCAAACGTGGCATCCCTATTATGTACACCTATGTAAAGGAGGTTATTCTATGTAAAAGGATGAATTATTGACAATGGAATAAAAACTCTCTTATTTTTCAGCCTCTAAGCTGGTTCCATTCAGCGTCACTTGGTATCAGGGCAAGCGTCTGCAGCTGCCACAAGGGATCTGTTCCCTTCTTCTTCAAGCTTCCATAGCCATTACAGGTGTTTCCCCTCATATTGTATGAGGATTGTTCCAGGTTGAAGACCCTGCAAAAGCAGGTTGCACTTGGAGAATTTTGGCCATGGAGTCCAAATGTTGGCATTTGATGGATGATTATCACCGTTTTGTTGGGAGTTTTCATCTTGCACAGGTGGAATTTCCGGTGCCTTGGTGGGGTTTTGCTTAGCATTGTTATGGAAACTCATCAACTAAGAGTTTTCCCTAAATATTATGGCTAATTAGTTGATTTAGTTGATCATTGAGGTGATACATTTGTTAGCCTAGCATGGGTTCTTACATATGTTGGAAGGAACACTCATCAACATAGGGGTTCCTAAGTTTTGAGTGTAATTATTCAAGTTTCTAGACCATTTGGTACTCTTTCCTATGGCACTTACCTTTGGATTTACATTGGTATAACTGGAGAGTTGAGATATCTTCTTGAGGAGCACTCCACATGTGGACATTCTCCTGTAAGATGGAGTAATCTCAGAATGTGAGATGGTTAGGAGTCAGGACCAAGTTATGATTAAGGGGGGGTCCAATGTGTTGATGAACCATCAAAGACGAAGCCCATAGAGAAGAAATCTTAGTCCAAGGGAAGCTGGTGATATTTCTAGTTAATGTTGTTGGAGGATGTATTTAAGGGGGAGTGTTAGTATAATGTAATTACATCACTGAAATAATCTGTCTACGGTTACAGGGAGTTGGTCAGTTATGTAACTCCATTGTAACTAAATTTTTATCTGAATATAGGGATGCATCGATGGTGTTGGGTGTTGCATCAGTTCTACAAACTAACAATTGGCATCAGAGCGGGTCTGGGCCTGACTCCCTCACGAGAGGGCCCAGGTGCCCAAGGATCATGGAGCAAGAAGAGATAAGCAGTTTGCCATAAAGAAAGGAAAGAATCATGGAGCAATAAAGTCAAGCGCAATAAAGTCAAGAAAGGATCCAGCACTGGTGTGTACAAATTGTTGCAAGAAAGTTATCACTGGAGTGGAGCAATAAAGACAGGATCGGCAGATCGCTGCAAGAAGTGGAGCAATAAAGAAAGGATCAGCTGATCATGTCCATCGGCAGAAGAAAGGACCGACAAATCGTTTGCATCAGCAGAAGAACGGATTGACAGATAGCATTGGTGTTGGGAGATACGTGTTCAGCACCCTCCAAAGAATCACTGAGAAGGGTCGTGCCTGGTGTGGAGTGATCGGATCAACAGTCAGCAAGAAGAATCGTTGATTTGTCTTCGTGCCACAGTCTCTGCAAGAAAGCAAGGATCGAAAGTTAGCAAGAAGAATCATTGCGTTAAAGACAAGAAAGAATCATTGAGAAGAAGGGAAGCCACCCGTTCCATTTGTGCAGAGAAGAGACGGGAGAAATCTGTTTAGCGTGGAGATCATTTGCAAAAGGTAATCCATGATCTCACAGAGAAGAGACAGGAGAAATTTGTCTGTTTTTCAGTTTTTTTTACAGTGAAGAAGTCACCCCAACCCACGCAGTCGAGTGAGAGAAGCATCTGAGTTTGGATGTGAGAGAAAACGCTGATTAAGCAAGAATCAGGTACACAGTCTGGAAGAAGGGTCGTCGGGTGCAATAAAGCAAGAAAGGGTCACTACCTTACTCCGCAAAAGGAATTGATCATCTGCAAGAAGAGATTTGGACCACAATATCAGCTAGGAAGTCTGCAAGAAAGGTCTGTAGCAGCGAGATTGAGGATTTATGTGGTCCATCAAAGAAGGCATAGAGACTGAATCTACAGCAAAAAGTTTGGTATGATAATATTTAAGAGTCACCAATGAATATAAGAATCCACTATGAAGTCGTGGAAAGAAGGCGTTGGCAAGAGATCGTGTGGGAAACCGAGCAAGATGACAACCCAAGTGATGAAATGTTGTACCCGACATGAAATGTTGTAATGAGAGGTGCATGATCGATTGTACTCAACATCCCAAAGAGTTTTGGTCCTAGTTGTAAAAGCCTAGCCATAGGCAAGTTGATTTCCTCATGTTTGTTGTAAGACCTGTTATTCAGGCATACGGGTAGCATCGTAGCGCATGGTGTATCCCTCTCATGCATAGAGAGGATGTGGCATCAAGTTGTCGAATGAACCACTAGGGTAGGTACGAGGGTGGTAGGTGTACTCGTATGCTAGCTTGTTGTTGAATTGGAGAAGTTGAACCTTCGATTAAGGGGGAGAACGTGAGATGGAGTAATCTCAGAATGTGAGATGGTTATGACCAAGTTATGATTAAGGGGGAGTCTAATGTGTTGTTGAACCATCAAAGATGTGTTGATGTTTGGACAACATCGGGAAGACATTCTCCTAAATTAATAATTAATAATTAATAATTAATAATATAATTATTGATTATTAAATAATATATACAATAAGTAATAAGTAATAATAATAATAATAAATAGTTATTTATTATCCAAGGGACGCATCCTTTAATAATAATAATAATAAATAGTTATTTATTATCCAAGGGACGCATCCTTTCATGGATGGTCACCATATGTTCTCTATATATGGAACACTTATCATTATAATAATACATCATTCATATATCAATCTTACATTTTCATTCTCATATGAAAAATCAACATGGTATCAGAGCGGGACTGGGCTTGACTCCCTCAAGGGAGGGCCCAGAAAAATGAGAGAGAGAGTTGTTATCAGAGTTGTTCCACTACACGATTCTTGTGTAAGACAAATACAAAAGATCCACGTTGATGTTTAAGATATCTTGGAAGATGAAGATCCCAGTAACCACGACGATCCGGTAGTTGGATAACTTAGGCCCAAAATTGTGGTCAAATCTAGATCTTGGTTTTATTAAACTTTGGAGCCATTGGTATCTTTCCTCTTGCATTGGAGGCAGGGCCTAGGCATTTCACGATTGATGGAATAAACTGCATATGGACATTGACGGATAAAATCAATAGGGGGATATTAAGATCTCTTTGAACGCTAACGACCTGAGCTACGATTTCAGGACTTAAGATTTTATCAAATCCATTTTTAAGTAGCTTTTGTACGAGGCTATGGTCCTAGCCGCAGTTGTCCTTGTGTGTGCCAAGGGTTCTTGTGCACTGTGAATTTAAAATTTGAGATATTTCTCGGGCGTGCTTAGTAGGGTTGATTTCATACCTGGGCAATTGCGGGCCACTCGATTCGAGGTCAGAATGCGTGTGGATTGTTTGATGCCTTGTCAGGATTGGGATGGACCTCAACGAGGTTCTGAAGATGAGCAGTGATGCCATTAGAGGTCCAAGCAAAGCTTCCCTCCATAACAACATAACAACAGTTTGAGTTTGTGCCCTCTAGTTTTTCTATGAAGATAACGGTCGCATTGAATGGTTGCTACCATGAAGAGAAATCGCAGAGATCGCATGTAGAAGAGGACAACCCAGCCACATGTGGAGAGGTTGATCCAACCGTGGGTTTGTGATTGGGTTTCAAGTTCAGAGAAAGAACAAGAGAGGGCATGTGCCCTCTGGCGGACCATCCACATTCGATCTCTCTAGCTGGCCAAAAGGGCCTCCGGACAACACGCAGGTTCAAACCCTAGTGAGGCTTTCCGATGAGCATGATCGCGTTGAGCAAGATGGTAAAGTTTCGCTCATTCTTTAGCTCCTTTGTCAATTGCATATGTTGCACACCCTTTTAGGAGGACAAGAAGCTAGTGGGAAAAGGCAAATCATTGCAGCTGAGGGTGTCTTTTGGGAACATGGATATCTTGGTTTCTTGATACCGTTGAGGATTTTGAATCCCATGTGTGTTGCTTATAGGGGTCGCGCAGTTACACTGAAACTCGGACGACTCTCCTCAAATGGATTTAAACTATTGTGGATGCCCTAATTTCCATATTTGGATAATTATAACAGAGAGTGGCTTTTACCTTCAATCGGATATAGAGTATTGAAACAAAATTGTGATCTGCACCCTAGATAAAGGCACATGACAGGTTCTCATAATTGTCTCTCGAATTTGGTTGAGGAAGTCAGCATTGCGTGTAGAATTTGGTGAATCCCAAATATGCAATGAGAGGAGTTGGGACAGCTTCATTCCAACTAGAGTCTGAAACCAAGACATTGGTTCCACGAGGAAACCCCGATATGTCTTGGGGTACATTGGTTCCATGAGGGAACCTCGATGTGTCCTAGAGATGTTTGAGGCAGCATCATGAGACATTCTACCTGGAGGATCATGTATGGACTCGTAGGAGAAAATGTGGACTTTATCCTGACGTGCCTCAGGCGGTTAGATGAAGAAATCAAGACATTGGTTTCACGAGGGAACCTCGATATGTCTTAGACATTGGTTCCATGAGGGAACCTCGATATGTCTTAGACATGTGTTCCACGAGGGAACCACGAGATGTCTAGTATGGACATAGTTCATGAGTGAAGCCTGAGGTTGGACACTTCAAGATATTTGGGTGTCCAGTATACATTCATGTACCCAAGGAAAAAAGGACCAAGCTAGACCCTTCAAGCAGAAAGGGTACATTTGTGGGGTACAATGAGCCTTCGAAAGCATACCATATCTACATCACTGGTCAAAGACAAATTGAGGTGAGCAGAGATGTTACCTCTGAGGAGGAGGTAGCCTTCAGGAGATCTAGAGGATCTCACATGGAGATTGATAGTGAGAGACAGGATGAGATGGTGTCTTCTACCCCTCACCCTCCAGCAGTTCAGAGGGAGATAGTTGAGCCTATTGATTCAATTGATCCTGTTGATCATGTAGCTCCAGTTGATGTTCCCAAAGATATTGCAGCAGGTCGGAAGAGACATGCATGGCCTCGTCAAACTCTGCAGGAGGCAGAAGGACATGCAGCTCCTCGTGATAACTTCTGAGAGAGCAAGAGACCTCAGAGATATTCGTGCTATGCCACAGCTATGAGCCACATCATTGATTCCAAGCCTTCCTATTATGAGGAGGCATCTAGTCAGCGAGTATGGAGAGATGCCATGATGGAGGAGTATCAGTCCATCATGAAGAATGATGTGTGGGATATTGTTCAGAGACCTAAGGGGAAGTCTGTAGTGACTTCCAAGTGGATCTATAAGATCAAACACACAGCTGACGGAAGCATCGAGAAGCACAAAACGAGATTTGTTGCTAGAGGATTCTCTCATGTGGAGGGAATAGAGACATTTTCTCCTGTAGCTCGATACACTTCTATCTGGACGATTATTTCTCTTGCAGCATCCATGGGTTAGAGACTACATCAGATGGATGTGAAGACATCCTTTCTCAATGGAGAGATTGAGGAAGAAGTATACATCGAGCAACCAGATGGTTTCGCGATACATGAGGAGTCTCATGTGTGCAAATTGAAGGCCATGTATGGACTCAAGCAGACACCTCGAGCTTGGTATGCAAAGATTGATGGACACCTGATGAGTTTGTGCTTCAGCAAAAGTGTTGTTGATCCCAACCTATACTACAAGATTGTTAATGGTGAGTCCTTGAATTTGGTCCTCTACATTGATGATTTATTCCTCACCAGTATATAGAACCTTGTTGTTGAATGCAAGTATGTGTTGGCCTCTAAGTTTGAGATGAAGGACCTTGGTATGATGCACTACTTCTTGGGACTAGAGGTGTGGCAAAGAACTGATGAGATCTTCTTGAGTCAGGGGAAGTACACAGTTGAGATATTGAAGAAGTTTGGGATGTTGAACTGTAAGCCCATGGCTACAACAATGATGACAAATCTAAAGAAACTAAGTGTGTCTTCTTCCGATTCCGACGAGATTGATTCGACCCTGAAAAGATAGTCGATTGGATCATTGATATATATGGTTAACGCCAGACCAGATATTTGCTATGCAGTGAGTGCAGTGAGTGCACTTAGCCAATTTATGAGTCATTCAAGACAGACACACTGGAATGTTGCGAAACATGTGTTGAGATACTTGTAAGGCACAATTGGACATGGTATGAGATATACTTCCAGTATTGACATGAGATTGCAGGGATATACTGACTCTGATTGGGAAGGGAGCGCAGTGGACAGGAAGAACACCTTCGGGTGTTGCTTCACTTTGGGATCTGCCATGGTTTCCTAGTGTAGCAGGAAACTGACTTTTGTGGCTTTGAGCACCGCAGAAGCAGAGTACATTGCATTGAGTGTGGCAGTCTGCAAAGCAGTGTGGCCTCGCAAGCTCCTTGCAGATTTATTTGGACATGTGCTAGATTTCGCTGTTATTCATTGTGATAACCAAAGTTGTGTGAAGCTCTCAGAGAATCCAGTGTTTCATCGAAACACATTGAGGTCAAGTACCATTACATCCGAGACATGGTGCAGAGGAAGGCAATATTGGTGCAATACCTTCCTACAGATGAGCACATTGTTGATGTTCTTACCAAACCCCTTACCAGGACAAAGTTCGAGTACTTTCGTGACAGACCTCACGTGGTAGAGAAGTTTGCGTCTTAATGCTTGCAGCTTCCTAAGACAATCTCCAGATCGTACTCCTCTGTGACTGAGTTGAGTTGATCTGTGAGGACACTTATCCGAGAGGGATAAGTGGATTTGGGCTTATAACCCATCGTCCCTTGTGGAGAGCACATGAGGACACGTCAAGAGAGTTGACCTTGACGTCACACACTATGGGGAGTTGACCCTACTGTTTCTAGAGGGAGTAGCCTCTAGAAGTCCAAATCGTACTCCTTTATGACTGAGTTGAGTTGATCTGTGAGGACACTTATCCAAGAGGGATAAGTGGGTTTGGGCTTATAGCACAACGCCCCTTCTGGAGAGAACATGAAGACACATCAAGGGAGTTGACCTTGACGTCGCACACTATGGAGAGTTGACCCTAGTGTTTCTAGAGGGAGTAGACTCTAGAAGTCCACATGGGAGTGCCATGTGTGACAGACTTTTTGCTACAATGCCCTGAGTACGCATTGGGCAGACCTTCTCCTAGATTGGGTTGCAAACAAAGGGAGATAGGACACATTTATCACAAGGGTGTACTTGTAGTAAATGGGCGCAGGCGTAGTCCTTCCTTGATCATGACAAGGAGTGATATGGACTCGAGGTGCTTGAGGTGTTTTCCACGTGACCATTAGCATCGGGCTAACATTCACTCAGGGGTGTACCTGTGGTGAACGACCCTGGTGTGGTCTTTGTCCTAGTCATGGTGGTTTGATAAGGAATGATAAAAGAGACTCAAGATGCTAGATGTTATCACATGCGGACCCAGAGCGAGCCTGATCTCAGAGAGAGTCAGTTGGCTCAGAAGAAGAGTCGCAATGAGAGTTTCCCCTCGATTCCGGTGGGAGAGACATCTCCAAGGACTAATAGACAGGTGTCATGAGTCTAGGGCGAAGTTTGTATACTTCAGAGACAAACTTGGCATGATGCAGAATGTCTCCCTCGTTGAGAGGGATTGTTGATGTTTGGACATCGGAAAGACATTCTCCTAAATTAATAATTAATAATATAATTATTGATTATTAAATAATATATATAATAAGTCATAATAATAATAAATAGTTATTTATTATCCAAGGGACGCATCCTTTCCTGGATGGTCACTGTTAGCACAAATATTGTTTTTAGCGCCTTGCCATCATCCAACATTTCCAAGAGGGTCGATTTCAAAAGGAAGCTTTATCATTTCTTATCTTCATTTCCATTTGCAATTGTGCGCTACAAACTTCACTGATCTCGGTGCAAGGAGCGCATAGTGCCCATGCAAGGAGTGCACATGCGACTTCTTTAAAGTCCCAAGCTCAGGAGGGAAGCACAAGGTGTGCGCCAGAGTTCAAGTCATTCAAGTGACAAAGCTCAAGGAGGGATAGCGAGAGTAAGTCCCCAAAGAAGAGAAATCTCTTTGTTTAAAGCAGAGTGGACGAGATCTGTTTAGGAGGTATTAGAATCCCTCACAATCGTTGGATCAATGAAAGAAGCGCGGGCGTTAAAACCCCAAGTCCTTTGAACTTCGTTGCTCCAACAGTTTTACGTTATTTATTGTAAGTGAGGCAAAAATCTAGAAGCCTAGAGCGAATCTAGACCATGGATCTAGGATAGAGTGTGGACCGTTGATCTCTCAACTCTTCGGGAGTTCGGCATTTGGAAATTCAGGAGAAGTTGCTAGTGGAGGTTGGAAAAGTCCCAAACCCCAGTGTTTTGGAGTTGATCATAGTCGTTGGCTACAGGAGGAGCAAGAGTCGTCGATTTCAGTTCGATGTTCGACACTCCGGGAGATTTGTGTGTTGGAGTCATGGAAACTCCCGAAGCTCGAAGTCTCGAACTAAATCTCCACCGTAGATTGTGGAGGGAGGAGAACTCACGCCAGTCGTCCAATCTGGCCGTAGAAGTTGGATCGTTTGAAAAGACGGGAAGTGGAAGAACGGGATAAGAGCTACACCCGTTGTCAACATCACCTTTATGACTGAATTCGGTCGGTAACCACTTTGAGAGATTGGAGTGTTGAGTTGGTGAATGTTCACGGAGCGTCGAAGTCCTGTAGCTTCGAATAGCGCCTTTTAGCTAAGCACTTATTTCTAGCCCACAGTCATATCAGATTTTCCGCCAAGGAAAAGGGGCTAGCGCTTGAAGTTTGATTTCGAGGAGAAAGGGGCTTAGAGTAAAGCGCCCGCGGGTTATGCGGACCTGCATAGAAGGAAATTTAAAGGGCCTGTGTACATTAGAGAGGATCCAGTTTGAGGAGTTTGGTAGCCCTTGCATGTGGATCAATGCCTTTGCACATGCTCCTAGATCATCCTTATCTTGGAGGTTGTTATAGGAATCAAAGTGGACTTTCTTGCGCACATCTCTATGGCATTTCTTGAGGGACAAATTGGTTATTGCATGGAAGGAAGCACTCTAACTTCCATTTCTATTTTTTTGTGTAGTTGATTTCTCAAGGTTTTGTTGGCACATTTATTGAGGGAAATAATTGTTGAATTTAAAGCAGCTGCAAGAGCCATTCTCCCCGGGAGGATGGCAAAGACCCTAGCCGAGATCTAGGGCCCCCAGTGCACTCTTGGGGTTCTTGGTCTGGGACCAAACAGTCAGTGCCATGGCAAAAGACCCTTGTTAGGGCCCCCAGTAGTTGACTGGAGTTCTTGGTCTGGGACCAAGCAGTGAAGACCCTTGTGAGGGCCCCTAGTATATGACTGGGGTTCTTGGTCTGGGACCAAGCAGTTAAAGTCCCTAGATATGTCTAGGGCCCTTGGACACCTTCCTAGGTACCCATGTCTGGGACATGGGTTGATCCTTGGTCTCATACCTTGGTGGATAAGACCCCAGAAATGTTCTGGGGCAACCTGGTCCTTGATCAGGTGTTTGTTGGTGCATGACCCTCTTTGAAGGCGGGCATGACCACATGAGGGATGTATCCCATATGCAGTGATGATAAAGTTAAAAAGG
>SNQJ01S0001993.1:142309-161920 GCA_010110895.2 Picea sitchensis | reverse complement strand
GCAGAATAAAACAGACTTCTTCTTCTAAGATAAGGTAACAATACTCCTCATTGTTCTTGTACATACCATGTTTTCTGTACACGTCTTGCATATCTATTTCTTAGAAGATAATATGTTCAAAGAGAAACTATACTTATGAAAGATCAACAAGATAAGGACTGCTATCATTATGACTATAAGACAAGCTGCAAGATAAGCCGAAATCAAAATCAATCTTGAAGAAACCTAGAAGAAGTAAACACAAAAAGAAGTCAACAATCAAGAGGAAATTGGAAAAAGATTTGTGACACTTTGCAGAAGGCAATAAGGATGCAGACGGAAGCATGGACTCTCCTAGATGGAGGGAGTCGATTATATATTACCAAAAGGAACATGCATTCATACATGAAGCAAGGATTAGGAGGGAGCTAATCCTATGATCCATTAAAGGTGATAAAGTATATATCCATGGTAGCAGCCATGAAAAGCAATACGTGTTCAGTTTGACCTTAGAAGAAGTCTTCTTCGAAAAGAAGCTTTAAAGCATCCCTAGTTATCCATCCACATCCATGATCCTACTATGAAATCTTCAGAGCATGTAATCTATAGAAAACTTCATCGACCCAAGATCTAAAGAGAAACATGAGGAAGAACATAAAGAATCCAAGAAAGAAAGAAAAGCCAGAACAACCAGTCATTGTATCGAGAATCACAAGATTACTAGCGTGATATGAACTCACTAAAAGCAATCAAACAGAGGTACTGAAAGTTGTGATGAAAAACAGTGTCTTATGAATGCAAGCATTGTGAGATCCAGAACTAGAGGTTATCCCAAATGGAGGGAGAAGACTATGATGATTACTTGTTCCAATAAACCAGATATATCTCTACATGAGCCATTATATCGTCCACAATATCCATAGTTTGGAATTGACATCAGATGAATGCAAAGACTGTTCTCTGAGACGAACAAAGTTCGCTCACACAAGAATTATCCAAAATACTTGGAATATAATAAAGTAATCCATGTAGGACTGTAAATAATATATGAATAGATGAGATATAAGATAAGATGATATACAATTGAGAATGAGGGCTCGTTTATATACCCACACAGGGGTGCCCTTAACCAATAGTCATGTCCTTTGAGACATGTCCTTTCATTATTAATAATTATTATTTATTAATTAATTATTATGTTATGAATATTTATTTATATGTATATTTATGTTCATAACATTGTCTTCCCCTTAAAAATGCTTTGTCCTCAAAGCATACTTTATGGAAGATTTATCTCTTGCTCTAGCTTGTAATTATTGTCTCATGCTTCTTCATTATTGAGTTAGTAATCGTTGAGGACCTGAGACGATAAGATCTTCTAAGCGTTGAGCAGAGCTGTTGAATTGTAAAGGACTCTGCCCATCCTAATTCGATCTTCTGTGGATTTGGTTTTTTATAGGGTTTTTGGAAAGAACTTGATACATTTCTACTCCCATGATCACTTCTATTTTGACCCTCACTTGTAGTGGAAGTAATATTCTTTGACATAGCGGTTACTTGTTTTTGTTGATACATTGATTGGCTGAAGTATCGACTTTTGTGGTTAGGATGTTGATAAGACATCCTTGTAACTTGATCTTTACTTCTTATACTTGCATCTTTCTCTTGATTAATTTTTGGAATTGAATCTTCTTGATATCTCTGGCTTTTTTGTACCTCGACATTTGAAAACTTCTTTACATCAGCTGGATTTGCCTCCTTTTGAGTTGTAAGGTTGATTGGGTCTGTCATTGTTTCCTTATCGACTAACGATGTTTTGCGATCTAGCGTTTCTTGTAAAGTCTTCTTATCATGCTTCAACTTTTTAATCTGAGTTAATAAATTTTGATTATGAACCCTTAAGCGTGAAATTTCTTCATCATTCTCTGACTTCTCGACTTTATTTCTAATATTTGATTCTCGTATGTTAGATTTTATGGTAAGAATAAAGCAGCAGTCTCCTTTTAAAATTAAAAACAAAACTCCTTTAGATGCAGTGCGAGCGACATAAATAGAACTGATCTTAGGATAAGCAATAAGGCTGAATCTTTACAGTGATATTACACAATACTCTAACAGTAGACTTCAAACAATGAGATATTAAAACTCAGATCTGAACTGGGATATTAGTCTTCTCAAACATATATGACAACAGAGTTAAAAGTAGATCATATGAGGGAACTCTAATGTATCTTAGAATAAGCAGAATACAAAAACTCTCTTTTAAATATAGCAGGCGGAGATTTTAATTCCTTTACGAGCAAAGCAGTACAAGGGTACTAGAAGTTTAATAGCGACGAGAATCTAATATTCAATTACGAGAAGCAAACAATTTTCAAAATGAAGCTTGATGGAATTAAAACAATAAGGATAACAATGACTTAGATCTGAAACTTTCAACAGAAACCAATTAAAAAACATACCTGGCAGTAGCCCTACCACTGAAAAAGGTGAACAACCACAATGAAGATAGGTCTTTTGGTTTATGCTCAGTTAAAATTACGGTTGATCTATACAAGATCTCTAGCCACCGGTTGATGGATCTTTCATGCCACCACAGTCAAGACACAAGTAAAGACTGAAACCCCAACACAAGAACCCTAACCCTCACGATAAGCAGTGAGGTTGAGATGAAGCGGAGATAGGCAATCCCACTAGAGGATGACGGTGGTTCATTAAAGCGGAGTCGGCACCTCCCTGAACAAGGCACCCTCAAAGCGAGGGAGCCCGCGGTACCCTCGGCGAGTCCGCGGTGCCTTCAAACGAGATTCTGACACCTTCAAAGCGGGACCACGGTACCCTCAAGCAGACCCACGGTGCCATCAAGCAGTCCATGACTCATCAGCGGAGACCGGCTCCCTTAGAAACAAGTCACGGTACCCTTGGCATAGGCGCAGCAGAAAACTAGCAGAACAAGACTGTAACCAGGGGCTGGACTGAGGCCGCAAGCATAAGGAGCCTCCACGCTAAGAGTATAGTCACAATAGAATGTGTATTAGCAAGTGAGGGGGAGGGTTCTTTAAATGGTTTTAGGTTGGGGTAGAAGTTTAAATATTAAATCGTCATATAATATTCACATGTTGAAATTTCACATTTAAACATGTGATTATGTTAATTTATGTTAAATTCACCCTCGAGAATTAAAACAAAACCCAATGACTAATCAAAGCCACAACAAGGGTAAAGGGTTTTTACAAAGCCTACAAGCAAGTGACCAAAGACACGAAGGGTTCAAACAATCAATCAAGGGCTTGACCCGATTGGCATTACTCACTCCATCAAATCATATGGTGAACCTCATGCTTTATCATCACTGCATAGGGGCCTTATCCACTTGTGGTTGTGCCCTTCTTCGGAGGAAGGTCATGTACCATCAAAGAGTTTCACACCAAGGTCGAGAGACCAAGGATCAACCATGCCCTAGGCATGACTGGACTGATCCAGGGGCCCTAGCTAAATCTAGGGTCTTTAAGTGCTTGGTTACAACGAGACTCCATGCCCGGGCATGGTTACCACGAAGCTGCAGTCCAGGGGCCCTGGAGAGATCTAGGGTCTTAAATGCTGGTCCCAGACCAAGACTCCCATGCCAGGCATGGTTACCCTGTGGTGCAATCCGAGTTACAGTTACTAACCTAGGGTCTTCAAATGCTTGGTCCCGGACCAAGACTCCCATGCCAGGGCATGAGATTTACCACAGTTACTAACGGTGCAGTTACTAACCTAGGGTCTTCAAATGCTTGGTCAGACCAAGACTCCCATGCCCCAAACATGGTTACCCTGGTTATAACCGGGGCCACAGACCCACCAACAAGTCTTCAAATCTTGGTCGAGCAAGACTCCCATGCCCGGGCATGGTTACCTGATTACTAACCGGTCTGATTCCCTGAAACCCTGAGACCTTCAAGCGCTTAGTTCTGAACCAAGCCTTCCATCACCGGAGCATGGGTACCACAGTTACAAACCCGAGGATACGGTCCCAACCTGGGGTCTTTATCAATATTGGTCCGAGACCACATATCCCAGGAGTGCAATGGGTGCCCTAGATCTCGTCCCGGGTCTTGGTCATCCTCGATGGCTCACCGGCTGGCGTATGTAAATTTAACACTTTCGGCACTTTCATCTTTCATCTTTTTTAATTTGTTCAAACAATTTTTTTGAATAATGAGGTTCCTTAGGTAGGAGATTTATTCCTCCTTTTCGATTGATTTCTCCTTGAAACCTTGATTTTCTTGTTCTAAATTTGTATTCCCTTGCTTATTGTCTTTTAACTTTTTGATTTTAACTGGTAAATTTTGATTATGATTTTTTAATCGTGTGTTTCTTTATGGATTAGTAAGTCTTGGTCCATTTTTGTCTTTCAGTCTTTAGTACTTCATTTTGTCTCATTAAAGGAGTTCCCGAATACGCTCTTTGATGTAACGATTATCTTTCTGTGTTTACCCATTAAAATATTATTGCCATTTCTAATGTCCTAGTTCTCCTTCCAATATTCGCGATTGCATTTCTAACTCTGGCTTTTCATCTTTCATCTTTTTAATTTGTTCAAACAATTTTTGAATAAGGTTCCTTAGGCAGGAGATTTCTTCCTCCTTTTCAGTTGATTTCTCCTTGAAACCTTGATTTTCTTGTTCTAAATTTGTATTCCTTTGCTCCATGTCTTTTAACTTTCTGATTTTAACTAGTAAATTTTGATTATGATTTTTTAATCGTAATGTTTCTTCATCTCGTTCTAGTAAGTCTTGGTCCATTTTTTGTCTTTCGGTGTTTAGTTCTTCATTTTGTGCAATGAGTTCCCGAATACGCTCTTTGAAGTAACAATTATCTTTCTGTGTTTACCCATTAAAATATTATTGCTCGCTTTATAATGTCCTAGTTCTCCTTCCAATATTCATGATTGTATTTCTGAATTATTTTGATATTCGTGATTGTATTTCTGAATTATTTTGATATTCTTCCATAATAAATGATTTTTAAATGTTTCTTCAATCCTTTTTAGAAAAAATCATTTTCCTTATACTCCTTTCACTCTATAAATAAATATTTTATATGAAATAGCCTTTTTCTCTTTATTATTACACCTTCCAATATATCTCTTTTAATAACTCTTCACAATTAATAAACTTAAGAATGGAACACCGTAACTTTTCTCCTTGTATCTTATTGTATATAATAAACTCCACTTTACTTTTTGGAATATCACTTTATTCTTTATACTTTTTATAACCCTTTGTATGTTCTTATACTTATTTATATATATAAGTATATAAAATAACTTTAATTCCTTATCTTTATTATTAGTGATAATCCTTATAACTTTTCAATTTGACCCTTTTTTATCTTTGAATTCTAAGAGGAGATCACTTTATAATCTTTTCCTTTCAATTTTATTTTAATTAGACCTTTTTATATCTCTTTTTGGTAATGGTCTAGGGTCTCAATATAATATTTGAAATATACCTCCCTATTTTAAACTTAATCTTCTTTGTTAATAGTTCGACACACTATGTAGGGGTCCATTATAACTCAGCGTACTTAATATACCTTATATCAAGTCAATTTACCAAAAATTGATTCATTAAAGTTTATAATCACGTCTTTAGATGGTGACAGATGACGGAACTATTGGCAACGGCTGGAAAGACGTGACCACCGAGTTTTCCCTCTCACCGTTACTTGTAGTTGTCCCGTGAATACCCAGTCCGATTACACGATATGTTGGTGACTTTGTTCAGACAAAATCAATGTCAATGATTCCACTCAGTAGCACAGAGATGAACACAGCACAGTCGCATGGATGAATTGCAAAGGTTGTACGGGTGATACGGCGGCATTGTAGGGGATGGTGCGGCTACGTGGGCAGACAATATGGCTAGTGTACAATTTGTAGAAACAATTGGCAGCTAATGTGGTACAAAATTTTGGCTATTGTACAAACACCTATGCCTACGAGTCGTACAAGTTGTATGGTCAATCTTTGGTTGGTTGCACAGCTATAAATTATTAATTCGTTGTACGGAAATTTTGAAACAGGAATTAAGTGATAATGTACGGTCGTGGCTGTACGGATAGCGTAAGCATATTTTTTAATCGTTGTACGGACACAGTACGAACAAGACTGTTGCAGAAGACTGTAAATTTGCAGATGGATGTACAGGAGACCTGCCACAGATTTTTATTTTTTTGCAATTTTAAAAAAGTTTTAAATTTCCCTTTTCTTTGTAATTTTAAAAAGTGTACGGACTGTTGTGCTTGCTTGTATGTACGGCCCAATAATCAATGATTTGTACGGACTGACAGAAGTATATATTCAGTCGATTAATATTTCCAACGACTATACAGACGACCAATGTTATATAAATGACTGGTTGGTACGGACGACCAATGTTACAGAATTCACTGTACGGAGCATCAAATTCTCTATGGACTGTTATTTTCCGTATGACCAATAATCACTTAACTATACCAATTGATCTGTATGGTAATCGATATGTACGGTTGTTGCAATTTGTATGGCTTCTAAAATTTTTATGACAGTTGCAATTGTACAGATTGTAGAAAAATCGATGGCTGATGTGCGTTGTACAACAGATGTGTACAAATTTGCAACAAGGTGGCAGCGAGTCTATCTTCTGAATTTCTGAGTTGTCTTTATTTGCAGCGGGGATTACTCATTCTTCAAAGAAATTTGATTTTTAAATGGCCAAAGGCCAGGTTTTGGTCAAAGACCGAAGATCCAAAAACTTGAAAATTTGAGTGTCCAAAGGCCTACAATGACGTTGCTAAGGGCAACCAAATTTTGACCACAGGACTGGCAGCCAAAGGCTGAGATCAGACTTGCTTTGATACCAAATGAGACGAACAAAGTTCGCTCACACAAGAATTATCCAAAATACTTGGAATATAATAAAGTAATCCATATAGGACTGTAAATAATATATGAATAGATGAGATATAAGATAAGATGATATACAATTGAGAATGAGGGCTCGTTTATATACCCACACAGGGGTGCCCTTAACCAATAGTCATGTCCTTTGAGACATGTTCTTTCATTATTAATAGTTATTATTTATTAATTAATTATTATGTTATGAATATTTATTTATATGTATATTTATGTTCATAACATTCTCCAGAATAGTTGAACAAAGAGCGTATGTAGAGCAACTTCAATGCTTTGAAGTATACCAGAAAGAGACCATTGTATGCAAATGGAAGAAGACAACTTGGTGGAGAACCTCCAATGCACAACAGAAGCGTGGTGAAGACTTTCTATAACTTAGATATTGTATCAGAATGATTACTCAGAAGATCGGGATGATGGATTGCCAATCCATGACAAAGACCTCATGATAACAGAAGAAGTGCCACATGGATATGTTCTAGTTTGAGCCTTGCCACGATGTTATGAGCTAATGGGGAACAAAAGATGAATCCAATAATGACACACTATATTGATCAGAGCTATATGAAGCCTTAAGAGAAAACCGTTGTTCCAGAAAGACCAAAGTACTTTGAGATCAAACATTACATTCTCCATGATGAAGTCCAGAAAAGAGAAGTGGTTCTCCAATATATATATATATATATATATATATATATATATATATATCTCCACAGATGAGCAGATAAGCAGACATTTTGGTAAAACCTCTATCCAAAATGAAAGAGTTTGCGTACTCAAGTTGGAGCTCGTGGAGACGACTTCCCTATTGAAAAAGGAAGAAATGACTCCCAGGTTGGGAGGGAGCACTGATGTGTTATTGATTTATGGACAGTCATTTTTCAGTTCGAAAAATGGTCCAGGATGAGCAGTTCCTTTCTAGTTCGAAAAGTGGTTTGAGATTTTTGAAGGACAGACATTTTCCAGTTCGGAAAATGGTCCAGATCGAATGGTCATTTTTGTAATGAAAATGGTTCGATGGATTGTTGATGTACCATAGACAGCGATTTCCCATTGTGACTAACATGGGGAATGGTCTAGGGCAGTCTCTCTTCTTGAGGGTTACTCAAGAAGAATGGCCCACCTCGCCGGACAGTCATTCTTTCGAAGCTCACAGTTGTGAGCAGTTTCGAAGAATGGTCCGTTTTGGAGGTTGGTTCAGGATAGTCATTTCCTTAGGAAATGGTCCGGACAGTCATTCCTTAGGGCAGATTCATTCTCTCCAGGTTGCACTTTGTTTAGTGCCGGAGGAATGGCCCAGGGTGGGGAATGGTCCAGGTTCAGCAATCAGGGACATGCATTCCCTAGGGCAGACCCATTTTCTCCAGGTTGCACTTTGTTTAGTGCCGGAGGAATGGCCCAGGGTGGGGAATGGTCCAGGCTCAGAAATCAGGACAATTATTCTTCCTTGCTTGAGAAGAATAGTCTAGACAGCTCATCATTGATGTTTGACTTTTTGAGGGAAGATGCTCTTCCAGATCTCACAGATGTGAGTGGAAGAATGGCCCAGATGATTCAGTTTATATCATAACATTGTTTCTGTGCAAGTTGATATTAGATGATTGTTATGAAGACTATATGTCTCTAGACAGTAGATGTATACTATTGTGGTGGATGTGTTCCACTGTTTGTGACTATACGTCATTGATCAAGTACCTATGTGCTACTTGGTGTGGTAGTGTACCATTGGATCATAGTTGTGTACTACTATGGATAGACACAGTTGTGTTCTATTGAATGATATTGTTCTGATTGCCTTGAAGACTATCGACAGTGTTGGAAATGATTATCAGCTAGATGGATGATCAATGGATAGAGATTTCCCAGACGAAAAATGATTCAGGACATTTATTCTTCTAGGACATATGTTCGGATTAGAAGAATGGTTCTTGTGTCACTCTATTGAGTGAGTGACTTATCCAGCATCATGTTTGATTACTCAAATGGAGTATGGTTTCGAGAGATGATGCAGTTGATGAGATTGATAGTCATGATGGCACACTTATGGGCAAGAAGCCCACACTTTGGACAGTGCACCCACACCTTACCCAACCACTTGATGGAGGAAGTTGCACTTGGTTTTGCTTGGACAGCATGAAGAGATGAGATGCATCCCCTCTCCACCTTGGATGTTGCATTCTACACCTTAGACGTTGGGATTTTGATGATGACAACATATGCTAGGGTTTGATGGAGATGATGGAGTTTGCTTGCTACATGGACACCACATGATGATTTGAGGTGGCATGGCATTCTCCCACCTTGCTTGCACCTTGGATAATGACACATGGCCTTGGGAGGTCCTCATTCACCTCTTGGAGGCTTGACGTCACCACACGTGTGGCTTTATGATGACCCTTTTTGCATGATTTGTTATTGTAGAGGCTATTTTGAGGGGTCGGCCCCACTTTTAGCATGAATCATTGTTGTTTTACTTAATTATGTGGACAAAAGTGTTAGGGTTAAGTAGGGCTAGCACTCAAAACATTATTGGAGCATCACAACTCCTCAAACTTGTGAAAGAGCACTCTAGAAAAAGTTCGCTCTATCTCTCTTGTCTCTTGGAATCTAGTGCGCACCACTTGAAGGAAGGTTTTATTGGATGTTTTGTCTCTTGTTGATGGTTGGATGGTGAATTAGGGTTTCCTCATGCATGCACTTGGCCTAGTAAGTCCTCTTTGTTCAAGTTCATTGCTTGTGTGATATATTTTGGTAAATGCTCTTTTAGAGGCCTAATTGTTTCATGAATCTTGTATGCTTGAAACTCTAGGAGGGATTAAGAGGCTTTATCCCCCTCCCTACTATTAATTATCCTTAATTGTTGAAGCAATAAGGCATTATTCTAGGGCTTAAGAGGCTTTATACCCTAGGGTTCTTGTCTTGGCTAGTTTAAGTCCTAGGGATTAAGAGGCTTTATTCCCCCTAGGGCTTGACCTAGTTCAATTAAATCTTGTTGCTAGGGTTAGAGGAAAAACAACACCTAGGATTTATGAGGCTATATGCCCTAGGGTTCGTTTTACGAAGTTGAAGTTAGGGTTTATGAGGCTATATGCCCTAGCTTGATCTTCACACCTCTTGTACCTAGCAAATTTCCATAGTGTGTTGCTTGACTCCATTGCCCAAGAAAGAGAAACAACACTTGTCTAGTTGATTGCAAGTGATGGTTGAAACCCTAGTTAAATTTAAACTCCCTCTCTCTCAAAACATTCTCAAATTGAATTTATGACATCATTTGCAAGCTAATTGTATTCTAACGCTTTGTATGATCATTGGTTTACTTGCTGCTGTCATAAATTGTATGCTACAGCCATTAGGGCTGCAGTTTATTACTGCATATTTACTTAAAATAGTGGCAAAACTTGCCCAGAAAATTGTTTTAGCAATTGGATATTGTTCCCCTTGTTGCAAGCTAAATTTAGAGAGTTAATTGTTAATTTTCTGGGTTGTATTTCTTATTGCTGTTATGAATCTTTCATTGCTGAAATAAACTGGTTGACTGCAGCAAATTTAAAACAGCAGTAGGTTTTACTTGTCATCTAGTTTTTAAAAGTAACTGATATGCTATATAACTTGGTAAATGATTATTTTATGCATTGAAGGCTTTGTTGTCTCGTACAGGTTGCCCAATTACCTCGTTCAAACCAATTTGTCCCTTCACCTTTCCTAGACGTAACTTGACCATCTAAGTGACCAAGATAGGGGGGTTGTAGGTTTGGCTAATCTTGCTATTTAATCTCTTGAGGTTACTAGGGAAGCCTCCCTTGTCTTGGACCTCTCTCCTTCACTAAAAAGGGGGAAATATCTGCTTAGGTGACAGTGGTAGATACCTCCAACTGTTACACAAGATCGGTATCTTTTGGGGGCTTTGCACAAGTACAAATCCTGTGATAACAGTTACAACAGCCAATGGTCAACAAATCAAAGGATTAGGACGATGCCATAAGGTTTCTATACAGATACAAAATCTGAAACTACAATCTGGATATTACGCTCTACCCCTTAGTGGAATGGACATGGGGTAAGGTGTAGAGGGGTTGATGCAATTGGGTGCCTATGCCACAAACCTTCAAGAACAATTTATGGAATTCAAATGGCAAGGGAAGAACATGCATACCATTTGTTATGTGCATTTCCAGGTACTTATCCCCACATATGAAGTTTTGCTATTTTGAAAGGCACTTTACAATATTGGGAGAGTGAACGAAATCTAAGTCTCTTTGATATAGGCATTGTGATAATGTTAATTGGGAGAGTGAATGAAGTCTTCTCTATGAGTTTGTGATGAAAGTCTTAGCAAATTCATTTGGTTTGAATTATTAATGATGATTGAAGGTCTATGTTTTGAAGAAAGAAGGTGACTAGCACATGTGCTTGGACTTCTGTGCTCTTAATAAACTAATGATCAAAGATAAATTTCTAATTCCTATCATTGACGCCCTCTTGGATGAGCTTCGCAGTGCACAATCCTTCGCTAAACTTGTTCTCAATTCTGGTTATCACTAAATTCAAATGAAATAGATATTCTAACATCGCAATCCGCACCCATGAAAGACATTATAATTTTATAATAATAATAATAATAATAATAATATATTTTTAAGGTCACGGCCAAGCCAGCACACCAAATTGGTGTATGAGACCCCCTTGTTTGTGGGACAAGGGACCCCCCTCCGCCCAGCGATTTGACTGGTAAAGTCTACGAAGGTATACATATTATAATTTTATAATAATAATAATAATAATAATATATTTTAAGGTCACTTCCAAGCCAAGACACCAAATTATGTATGAGACTTCTGTTTGTGGGACAAGGGACCTCCTACCAAATGATTTGACCTGTAAAGTCTACTTAAGGTATACATACTCCTCTACCCTCTTCCGATTTGAACTCCGTGGACTTAAGAGGAAACACATGTTCTTAACCATTAGGCCCACTGGATTTGATGCTCTTTGTCTCTTGCATTGTGCTCCCTCCACTTTTCAAAGCCTCACAAACAAGCTCTTTTGGCCTTTACTACGCAACTCTGTACTTGTCTTCTTTGATGATATTTTGATCTACAACAGAAATTGGGAGACACATGGCATATTTGAATCAAGCCTTACAATTACTCCAAAATAACCACTGGTCCATCAAACATTCCAAATGCACTTTTGGTGCTCCTGAAGTGGAATATTTGGGTCACATTTTAAGTCAAGAAGGGGTGCGAGTTGAAAGACTGACCCCACCCAAAGATACTCAAAAGTTTGTGCGGGTTCCTTGGCCTCAATGGCTACTAAAAAAATTTGTGTAGAACTATGGTAGAATTACATCCCCATTAGCATGTGTTTACTTAACTCAACCATGCATGTATGCCCAAGAAGGTGCCAACTCACTCCTAAATCAATGCATTCATCACGTTGGTCTTTAATCGACTCATGCAAACACCCTAATGACTCGGACAAACCCCCAGTCTAACTCCAACGCTTGCCACCTCACTCCAATGTTAAGCATGCACATGTCTCCTCATGCACGCGTCCAAACCTTAACACTTATCACTCCCAGACGCTGCCACGTGTCCCCTTCACTTTGCATGGAAACCATACTTGCCAATAATAGCACTGCTAAAAATAACAATCCACTCGAAAAATATGAAAAGATGAAAAATGTCAGGGACTGCTAGGAGAACACTACCAAATACAACATGCCTAAAAATAGGCACTACTAAAAATAGAAACTTTTCGCATGTCAATGAAATCAGGCTCATTAGACTCGATTTTCCGCAAGGAACCCGAATATGTGCTCGAAATCACCATATGGATTTTGAACCCTAGAACTCAAACTGCTAAAAATAGCAATGTCTCACATGTTGCCTAAAATAAGCTCATTGGCATCATGAGCTCATAAGGACTCTGAATATATAATCAGTATTGTCATGCGAACCTTCAAACTCTGGCTCCTAAAAAGTAGAACTGCTAAAATAGCAATCCTCTCCAAACTGATGAAAAACATGTATAATGTCACTAGAAACCAACTCTAAATTGAGACCATATCATTGAACCATCATGTATCTCAACTCTATGTGAAAAAACCTTTGCCTTATGAAAACTGCCTCTAGAAACCAATTTTGAACACCATCTCGATGAAGTAAGTTGGCTCTTAACCCTGTAGCTTGCAAAAGCAAATCTAGGGGTTAACATGCCCTTAATAATTGCACCATTTTATATTGCAATATCAAAAGTTGTTCCTTGAAGGTTAGATGAAAATTAACATAGGAAAACATTTAATAGCCATCAAAATGTACCAAAACTTGTTAAGGGTTCATCTACAATAATATTCCAATACTATATTTTGTGAAAAGTTGTTATATATATACACCACAATAATGGCATAGCCATAGAATAAAATGAGGATAAAAATAATTGAAGAGGCATCTTGAGCAATGCATTAGAAAAGAAGAGAAGTTAGTAAATTGAGGAAAGACTCTTCTTACAAGGGCATACACCATTACAATGCCTACAGCGAATCATATATCCAACTCCAATAGGTATCCTCTAAGACAATAAAATTGTGGCCATTGACAAATTTGCACCACCTAGTCCTATTTATATTCAAGGGAATACACCATTACAACACCTACAGTGAATCATATATCCAACTCCAATAGGTATCCTCTAAGACAATAAAATTGTGGCCATTGACAAATTTGCACCACCTGGGCCTCTTTATGTTTTCCTTTAGTTGAGGGGCATATTCCATCTAGATGGATCACTCCTTTGTCATTATCTAATCCTCTAACAAAATGGTCACTTCATAAACTTCATGGTCACCCAAAAGGATTAGTATTCAAGTGCAACCCTACTTCATCACAAGGAATTCAAGTTCGGAAAACTTTTGGAATTCATGCAAATATAGCTCATTAGAATTCCAGTGTAGGGTTGCACAAATATAAATTCCTAAGACTCTTTTAATTGCATCTCCCATTCTTTATGTTAAATATAAGGCTTTAGAAGCACTGGAGATTTTCCATCTTTCAACTACTTCCTTTCCATTTGGAGCTTAGCAGTGTCATTTCCTTACATATGATGATGACAAAATAAATCTTACTTCTCATTATGCCAACCATATACATAACAAAGATTGCTTAAATACATTATTAGTCAAGACTTACTATAAAACCTACTGCTCAATAACCATGTATAAGGATTGTGCATACACTTACACAAAAACGTTGCAAGGGGAGAAGAGAAACTTGATATATTATTCAATGTAAAAAACGTGATACACAAACAAATAATGCATGTGATGTGAGAGAGACATAAATCAGTGGAAACAACCATTATGGAATACCTAACACTAAATTTGCCCATTCAAGTGCATGGGTTAAATCCATCTCTTTCGTGAGTACATCTATTGGTTCCAATGGTCGAGATCAAATCGAGTTATGTTTCCAAAGTGTTAGCACAAACATCTGTAGCGACAAAAGTAACTCAAAAGCGTTGTGAGCCCTAGTTCTAGAAAGTGGCGCTACCAAAATTTTCATTCGAAGCAGGTCGACCAAGTCCCGGAAACGTCCAAACACAACATTCAGAGCAGTTCATTTCAGGCTTGAAATACAATCAAGCAGAGAGGTTCGATTTTCAACGGTGGAGATCCCATGTGCAGTTCAGATTAGTGACTCCCGTGCATTCGGAGTTTCAAAGTCGCGCAAGGATTAACGACTAGACAGAAGTGTCAAAGTCCCAAAATCCCAAAGTAACGAGAGACTGCCACGTCAACTGGGAGAAAGTAACTTCGGAAGATATTCATGCCTGCGTTCAAAAGCTCCCGAAGCCTGAAGTCCCGAAGTAACGAGAGGCTGCCACGTCAACCAAAAGAAAGTTACTTCGGGAGATTTCCATCCAAACATCCCGAAGTCCCAAAGTGACATCAGGTTGCCATGTCACTTCAGGCCCTACCACTCCACGGGTGTTTTTCAACTCAACACATGGCACTTATCCGCCGAGGACACGTAGCATTCATTTCAGGCTACCACGTCACTCCGAGCCCGTACCACTCCGGGAGTTTTCATGCTTCACAATCCAAAACTCCCGAAGCCCAATGCATCAAAGTGTTGAAGGCACATTGCACTCATCCATCAGTAGTTGTGACAGCAGAATGACGTCAGGCCACCACGTCAGATTCAGAAGATCGTCCTCAAGGAGATATTCTTTCTCAGCATTCAAAGCTCCCAAACGCCAAAATTGACTCCTTCTCTAAACACGGTTAAAAGGATTATGGAGTTGGCAGACGGATAAATTTTAGTGGGGGTGCTAAAATAGCAGGGTTACCCAGATCGCAGATTGCAACAGATCGACGGCCATGTTTCATTGCAGGGACGAAACATGCTCAAACGTTAAAATTCTAGAGCAGTCCCGCAATCGGTAGTAGTGGGTGGTGGATTGCGGGGGTCGAATGTGGACCCAAACCGCCCTTGACAACTTCCGCAATCACGTGTTGATGTAGGGTCCATCCGAGACCAATGTGTGGCAAAAAAGGCAGGGCGTTCCCAGATCGCAGATTGCGACAAGATCGACGACCACACTTCATTGCGAGAATAGAAAGTGCTCGAACACTAAAATCTTAGAGCGGTCCCGCAATCGAAACCATGGTATAGCGAAGGAGGTGCGTGGCAGTTGGTGGTGCATTGGGGGGTCGGAGCGATGTGGATCCAAACCGCCCTTGGCAACTTCCGCAATCACGTGCTTATATAGGGTCCAATCCAAGAGCAACGCTTGGCAACAAACTTGGCATTAAGCCTCATCCTGATCCCAAGGAGAAATCAGTTAATGAAAGAAGGATTGGTGGTTGAACAATCGACTACCCCCTTAAATAGAAGCATGGAGGGTCTGGCCGAAGAGACAGAAAATTGTCAGCATGAAGTACCACAGAGGGCAGTTTTTCCTGCAAGCCCATATTGACCAAAGTTTCCTTCTGACATAAGGAACAGGACAGACAAGAGAAGACGCACGGCACTAGAGAAGAGGCGCCCATGCAACAAGACATGTCATTCATTTTTAGTTGCCAACGAGCTCCTCGATTTTAGCAGTTTGTTAGATCTGTTGGTACAGATGTTAAACTTGTAGCTTTTTGTGGAGAATCCTAGGATAGGAAGGCCAGCTCGCACTCCTAGTTGTTTTCTTCTATTTTGATTATAAATACATATGATGAATGATATAAGAGGGGGTTTGACCCAAGACCGGAAGAGGTTTTGAGAAATGTTTATGACTATATATTTCAGTTTGTAAGCCGGAGGGGCATGTAGCTGTAAATTGCATGTTATTGAAGATTCATATGGGTTGTTTCATCATATTTGTCTTCTATGTTCTCTGTTCTATTCTTCATCTTGTTTGAACGTATTGCTGATTTTAAGGATTAAAATTTGTCTTTGATTGATAGATTCTTGATGCGGTAGAGGATCGGTTGTAAGCTTGCCTATTTGTCATTGTTTAGTGTTCAGACACATCTAAATTCTCTTTGCAGAGAGGATCTCTGCTTAGCGAACATTCGTCTTTAGGTTGATTCTCTTATTCTTCTCTTCATGATTATACAAATCTTTTGTCTAATAGGGAGCTTAAATGCCTTCAATGAGCAGACTGTTTATGACTCCATAGCCCAATGGTCCATCACTGATCTGCAGTGATATCTATTGTATTTTCCCTTCTTTAAAGTCTTGTTGATCCACCTACTCAAACCATTGTAATCCATTTACATTTTGATGGGTATTGGGCTTATCCTCTAGCAGTCTGAGGGTGACTCTTGGTGTGAAACACAAAGATTGATAGAGTGACACCAAGGGACACCATATTCAATGCTCCAGTTCAGACATCTTCAAATCTTGGTTTATTTTTAGCAAGTTTCCCATGCATGCATGTGACATGCAATACTTGTTGTCTGCATCAGAAGGAGAGAGCCTTAGAAAGGTATTTTCAAAATTCTTGGTGGGCCACTTCAGGTTACTTTATATTTTCAGAAAGTTCATATTTTTAGAAAGTGTTTATATTTTTTTAGTACCCATTTGGGAGTATTTTAAAAGGTTACTTTCCGATTTTTGAGATTGCTATTTTCAAAACCTTTGTACTTTTATAAAGTTTATATTTTGGAAATGGATCACATTTACGAATACCTTTTATGGAGGATAACATGTGTGCAAATATTGGGGATGATCAAAGGTGAAAAAATGGGCAAAATTAGGGTTTTTGTATTTAGAAAATCCTATACATGGGTGGGTTTGTGTGATGATGAGTAAAACAACCTAGAAATTTCAAGTAATTCTAACAAAGTGCAAAATTAAGTCATAATTAGGGTTTTTGCTAGCTCCAAAAATAGCAAGTACCCAAGGATTTCCCTTCTAGCAATGGAGATGGGTTTTAGATTTCAAACAATTCTAAGCACTGATAATTTTGGAATTTTAGCGTTGGAAATGTGTGCCCTAATCTATTTTTGCCAGGTGTTATCTTGTATTTTGACCTAGATGGAGCGCGCCCTACTTGTGGACATGTGTGATTTTCTTGTAGTTTATAAGAGGTGTGCCCCACTTGGGAGGTTATGTTTGACTGGAATTGTACTCCAACCCTTTTCAGGTTGACTTGCACTTCAAGAAAGTTTCTATTAAAGGAAGTTGCCTTTGGTAATTTGTTTTCCAAGCAAATGCTTCCTATTCAAGGAAGGAGAGCACTGAATTAGAGAATTTCGTACATGCTCTATTACAAATTTGAAGAGGGCACTTTAGCTAGACTCCACTAGGAAATTTTTCCAATAGATTACTTTTACTATTCTTAATGCACTAGGAGAGTGCTTTCCTTGGACTAATTTGGCATTCTTTTAGGGTGGATTCTTAATATTGGAGACTTCCTTTGTACAATCCCATTCTCATTCTATAAGATATGGAGAGTTAGTTGAGATAGACATCAATAAAAAAATTATTCCATTCAATCTTCTATCTCCATACTTCTCTTCCAAGTCCTTTCATGTCAAATTGATTGAGCGAATTTGTGAGTCTTGGAAGTCGCTACCATGGTGTTCATGTACCTATGTTCCCAAGCATAATGTGAGTGAAGTACTTGAGAATGATAGTTCGCTCGCTGAAGTGCATACGGTGTGATGATGATATCTTAAGACTTTGTATTAACAACTTTGGAATAAAAGTAACACTCTTTTGGGGACCAATCGTTTTATATGGATTAAAAAAATTGATATTAAAGCTCACTTTGACTATTAATATAACAGAGAGTACATCGCTTTACTACAAAAAGGGTGGGCCATATATGCAGCTTCCATAGTCTATAGCAGAAAGCACAGAGAAAAACACAAAAAGCAAGTTGGCTTGAGCCAAAGCCCCTCTACATAAAGCTGTTGAATTTAAAGCAGCTGCAAGAACCATTCTCTGGGAGGATGGCAAAGACCCTAGCCGAGATCTAGGGCCCCCATTGCACTCCTGGGGATTTGGTCTGGGACCAAACAGTTAGTGCCATGGCATAAGACCCTTGTAAGGGCCCCCAGTAGATGACTAGGGTTCTTGGTCTAGGACCAAGCAATGAAGATCCTTGTGAGGGCCCCCAGTAGATAACTGGGGTTCTTGGTCTGGGACCAAGCAGTTAAAGTCCCTAGATATGTCTAGGGCCCCTGGACATGTTCCAAGGTACCCATGTTTGGGACATGGGTTGATCCTTGGTCTTGTACCTTGGTGGATAAGACCCCAGAAATGTTTTGGGGCCACCTGGTCTTTGATCAGGTGTTTATTGGTATATGAACCCCTTTGAAGGCAGGCATGACCACATAAGGGATGTGTCCCATATGCAGTGATGATAAAGTTATAAAGGTCACCTTGAGAATGAATGGACAAGTATTGCCACCAAGTCACCCTTTTATTTAGGGTTTTTGTTTTTGGCTTTAGGGGTTAATGTGAAAATATTAATTAAATGTTTTAATTATAACATGCTTAATTAATATTTATATTAATTCAACATGTTATTTTTTATTATTATTTTTATTAACCTACCCTAGCCTAAAGTATAAATAGAGACCTACCCCCGTATCCTTGACACATACACTCATATTATCTTTCAAAGTGAGCAGATCTCCTTTTGAAGCTGCGGCCCTCCTCCAACAGTTCAGTTCAGCCTTGGTTATTCTTGTTGACAGGTCCATGTGTCTTTGGTGTCATGAAGGTCCTCCCTCGCTGATGCCAAGTCTGTGTTAAGGGTTGTTGAGCTGAGGTTTACTTTGCTTGCTGTTGCAAAGTGTTTGAAGCTGCCATCTCCCTCCTAGTGCAGATCTGATGAGCTGTGACCTCTCTAGTATAGATCCGGCCCCTTCTCTTTGAGCCGTGACTCTTCCAGATCAGATCCGGCCCCTTCTCTTTGAGCCGTGACTCCTTCAGCACAGATCTGACCCCTTTCCATTGAGCCGCGGCCCCTCTAAGCTGCTTGTAATCCCTGTCTTGTGTGAGGGTTTGGTTCCTTGAAATTTCTGTGTGTGAGAGGTTTTAATAACAGAAATTTCTGTGTGTGAGAGGTTTTAATAACAGAAATTTCTGTGTGGCGTTTAAGTGTTTTCTCCTCCTGGTGGCAAGTAAGTCTATTCATCTCTTGGCAAGAGATCTAACCTATATGGTAGATCTATGATCCTGAAT